>CAUYUD010153827.1:0-72814 GCA_963575295.1 Alouatta caraya | reverse complement strand
GCTAATTTTTGTATTTTTAGTAGAGACGGGGTTTCACCATGTTGACCAGGATGGTCTCGATCTCTTGACCTCGTGATCCACCCGCCTCGGCCTCCCAAAGTGCTGGGATTACAGGCGTGAGCCACCGCGCCCGGCCCCGTTTTTTATTATTTATTTTGCGACAGAGTTTCACTCTGTCACCCATCCTGGACTGCAATGGCAGGATCTCAGCTCATTGCAACCTCTGCCTCCCAGGTGAAGTAATTCTCCTGCCTCAGCCTCCTGAGTAACTGGGATTACAGGCACCCACCACCACGAGATGCTGGATTTTTTGTATCTTTAGTAGAGACGGGGTTTCACCATGTTGACCAGGCTTGTCTCAAACTCCTGACCTCAGGTGATTTTGCCCACTTTGGCCTCTCAAAGTGCTGGGATTGTAGATGTGAGCCACCGCCCCTGGCTGGCACACTTTTTTTTTTTTTTTGAGATGGAGTCTCACTCTGTCACCCAGGTGGGTATGCAGCGGCGCGATCTCAGCTCACTGCAACCTCTGCCTCCTGGATTTAAATGATTCTCCAGGCTTAGCCTCACGAGTAGCTGGGATTAGAGGCATGCGTCACCACGCCCAGCTAATTTTTATATTGTTGGTAGAGATGAGGTTTCACCATGTTGTCCAGTGTGGTCTCGAACTCCTGACCTCAAGTGATCCGCCCACCTAGACCTCCCAAATTGCTGGGATTACAGGCACAAGCCACTGAGTCTGGCCTATGCCCCCTTTTTTTTTTTTTTTTTTTTTTGAGACTGAGTTGTACTCTCTTGTCCAGACTGGAGTGTGATCATAGCTCACTGTAGCCTCAAATTGCAGGGCATAAGTGATCCTCCCACCTCTGCCTCCTGAGTAGCTGGAACTACATGCACGTGCTAATGTGCCTGGCTCATTTTTTAATTTTTGGGCTGGGCATGTTGGCTCACACCTGTAATCCCAGCACTTTGGGAGGCTGAGGCGGGCGGATCACAAGGTCAAGAGATGGAGACTATCCTGGCTAATATGGTGAAACCTGGTCTCTACTAAAAATACAAAAATTAGCCAGGCGTGGTGGCAGGCACCTGTAGTTCCAGGCTGAGGCTGGAGAATCGCTTAAACTTGGGAGGCGGAGTATGCAGTTAGCTGAGATCTCACCATTGCACTCCAGCCTGGCGACAGAGCAAGACTCCGTCTCAAAAAAAATTTTTTTTTTTTTTTTTTTGTATTAGAGATGAGTTCTTGCCATGTTGCCCAGGCTGATCTCGAACTCCTGGACTGAAGCAATCCAGCTGCCAAGGCCTCCCAAAATGCTGGGATTACAGGAATGAGCTCCCTGCCTGGCCTCACACTTCTTTAATTCTCTTTTATTATACTAAGTTGAGAGATTTTTCAGAGAGGGTATGAATCTTCTCCAACAACTCTTTGAGATAAGTTATACCCTAGTCTTGCCTCCTTTATTCCTTTTTATTCCTGTTTTTGCATATGTTGTCCCATCTGCCTAGAAAATCCCTCTGTCCCCAGTCCCCGGAGGAACATATGTTCCATACTAATTATAAGACTGTGAACAACATACTTAACCTCTGACCTGTAAAATGAAAGTACTAACTGTATCTGTTTTATTGTCACGTTGCAAACAGTAAATGAGTTAACATGTCTAAATCATTTAGGAGAGGGCCTGGTACATACATAGTACCTCTCGGCGGTTACCTGCTATTAATATCAACTCTAAGGCCAGGCATGGTGGCTCACACCTGTGATTCCAGCACTTTGGGAGGCCAAGGCAGGAGGATTGCTTGAGGCCAGGAGTTTGAGACCCACCTGGGCAACATAGCAAGACTTTGTGTCTACAAAATATTTTAAAATGTAGCCAGGCACTGAGCTATGATTGCACCAGAGCACTCCAGCATGGGCAACAGAGCAAAACCCTGTCTCTAAAACATAGAAATTTGAAAAATCCCCATCCACATTACTTTTTGTTTTGTTTTTTTGAGGCAGAGTCTCACTCTGTCACCCCAGGCTGGAGTGCAGTGGTGTGATCTCGGCTCACTCCAACCTCTGCCTCCTGGGTTCAAGAGATTCTCCTGCCTCAGCCTCCCAAGTAGCTGGGATTACAGGCACCTGCCACCACACCTGGCTGATTTTTGTATTTTTAGTAGAGATGGGGTTTCACCATGTTGACCAGGCTGGTCTGGAACTCCTGACTTCAGGTGATCGCCCACCTTAGCCTCCCAAAGTGCTGGGATTACAGGTGTGAGCCATCATGCCCGACCTCCTACTTTTTCTTTCTTTCTTTCTTTCTTTCTTTCTTTCTTTCTTTCTTTTTTTTTTTGAGAGGCAGTTTCACTCTTGTTGCCCAGGCTGGAGTGCAATGGCTCAATCTTGGCACACTGCAGCCTCTGCCTCCTGGGTTCGAGAGATTCTCCTGCCTTAGCCTCCCGAGTAGCTGGGATTACAGGCATGCACCACCATGCCTGGCTAATTTTGACTTTTTAGTAGAGACAGGGGTTTCTCTTTGTTGGTCAGGCTGGTCTCGAACTCCTGACCTCAGGTAATCTGCCTGCCTTGGCCTCCATAAGTGCTGGGATTACAGGCGTGAGCCACCGTGCCTGGACTCCTACTCTTATTACTCTTAATGATGATCCTTCTTGCTCCTAGGAGGCTAACTTGTCCTGCCAACCCTGACTGACATCACTACCCTAGTGGCAGCGTCGATCTTTCACCATTAGAATTTCCCTGAACAGAAAGATTTCTTCTGATAATTTTTTTTTTTAATTTTATATAAATACAGGGTTTCACCATGTTGATCAAGCTGGTCTTGAATTCCCGACCTCAGGTGATCCGCCTGCCTTGGCCTCCAAAGTGCTTGGATTACAGGCGTGAGCCACCGCGCCCAGCCTCTTCTGAGAATTTATAATTTTCTCTTTCCGCCAACTCATCAAGGTGAGTTCGACATTTTGCTTTCACTCTTTCCTGTTCTTTCTCAAACCCTTGAAGCCTGAAGTGTTCCAGGAATGGAGATGATGGACATGGTATGGGACAATCAGGAGGGGAGGACGAGAACCAAGCTTGGAAGGAAGATATTTGTATATTCACGGGTCCAGGGAGAGGACTCACCAAATGCCACAAAAGGCCATAGAGGAGTGCCAGGTTTTAGTCCAGTGGCAGAAGCTTGAGCCAGAGCCTGAACTGGGGTTTATTTTCTTTTCCATTTTATTCTTATTTATTTTTTAAGATGGAGTTTTGCTGTGTTGCTCGGGCTGGAGTGAAGTGGCGCAATCTTGGCTCACTGTAAACTCCACCTCCCAGGTCCAAGCAATGCTCCTGCCTCTACCTCCTGAGTGGCTGGGATTACAGGCACTTACCACGAAGACTGGCTAATGTTTTTTGTATTTTTAGTAGAGACAGGGTTTCACCATGTTCGCCAGGCTGGTCTTGAACTCCTGACCTCAGGTGATACACCCGCCCCGGCCTCCCAAAGTGCTAGGATTACAGGCATGAGCCACTGTGCTTGGCCCATTTATTTTTAAATAATAGAGACGGGGTCTCACTTTGTTGCTCAGGCTGGCCTCAAACTCCTGGGCTCACGCAGTTCTCCATCCTTGGCCTCCCAAAGTGCTGGGAATACAAGCAGCCACCACATCTGACCACCTGACCTCTTTTTCTTTTCTTTTCTTATTTTTTTTTTTTTGAAACAAGGTCTTGCTCTTTTGCCCAGGTTGGAGTGCAATGGCACCATCACAGTTCACTGCAGCCTTGACCTTCTGGGCTCAAGCAGTCCTCCTGAGTCAGCTTCCCCAGTAGCTGGGACCACAGACACGGGTTACCATACCTGGCTAATTAAATCAAATTTTTTCTTTGTAGAGATGAGGTCTTGCCATGTTGCCTTGGCTGGTCTAGACTCCTGGGCTCAAGCAATCCTCCTGCCTCAGCCTCCCGAAGTGCTGGGAATACAAGCCTGGGCCACTGTACTTTGCATGTCAGAAGTCCCAGATCAAGGTGTCAGCAGACTGGTTCCTACTGAGGGCTGTGGGAGTTGTAGGGGAGAATCTGTTCCAGGTCTCTCCCTACCTTCTAGTGGTTGCTGACAATATTTGATGTCTCTTGGCTTGTAGATACATCACCCTGCCCTCTTCATCTTCACATGGTGTCCTCTCTCTCTGTCTCTCTCCCCCTGCCTGCCGTGTGTGTGTGTGTGTGTGTGTGTCTAAATTTCCCTTTTTGGTCCGGGTGCGATGGCTCATGCCTGTAATCCCAGCACTTTGGGAAGCTAAGGTGGATGGATTGCTTGAGCTAGGAGTTTGAGACCAGCTGAGCAACATGGAGAAACCCTGTCCCTACTAAAACTGCAAAAATTAGTCCGGTGTGTGGCATACGTTTGTAATCACAGCTACTCGGGAGGCAGAGGCAGGAGAATCTCTTGAACCTGGGAGGTGGAGGTTACAGTGAGAGGCGATTACACCACTGCACTCCAGCCTGGGTCACAAAGTGAGACTGTGTCTCAAAAAAAAAATATATATATATATATACACACACACACACACACACACACACACACACACACACACATATATATTTTCTATTTTTAGTAGAGACAGAGTTTCTCCATGTTGGTCAGGCTGGTCTCGAACTCCCAACCTCAGGTGATCCACCTGCGTTGGCCTCCCGAAGTGCTGGGATTACAGGCATGAGCCACCGTGCCCAGCCCTGGCATCCTTTTTCTATTTGTTAACTGCCTGGAAAAAACTCCTACTTAGTCCTCAAATACCTATTTCTTTTTTTCTTCTCTCTCTCTTTTTTTTTTTTTTTGAAACAATCTTGCTCTGTTGCCCAGGCTGGGATGTAATGGTGTGAGCTCGGCTCACTGCAACCTCCACCTCCCGGGTTCACGCGACTCTCCTGCCTCTGCCTCCTGAGTAGCTGGGATTACAGGTGCCTGCCACCACAGCCCAGTTAATTTTTGTAACTTTAGTAGAGACAAAGTTTCACCATGTTGGCCAGGCTGGTCTCAAACTCCTGACTTCAGGGGATCTGCCCACCTCTGCTTCACAAAGTGTTGGGATTTCAGGCATGAACCACTGTACCCAACCTCAAGGACCTATTTCAAGTGACATTTCTGTTGCAAAACTTTTCCTGAACAACATCCACTTCAGGGGTAAACCCACCCCCTAAGTATCACCTTCCTCATGGGAGGCATCATGAGAAGTGTAGTAACTAATTAATACCCACAGCTCCGGGTTCCAAACAAAATAGTCTCTGGAAAGTAGGCACAACATCTCCAACGAGCCACTCTTTTTTGTTTTGTTTTGTTTTGAGCTGGAGTCTCGCTCTGTCACCTGGAGTGCAGTGGCACGATCTTGGCTTACTGAAATCTCTGCCTCCCAGGTTCAAGTGGTTCTCCTGCCTCAGCCTCTCGAGTAGCTGGGATTACAGGTGTGCACCATCACATCCAGCTAATTTTTTATTTTTAGTAGAGACGAGGTTTTACCATGTTGGGCAGGCTGGTCTTGAACTCCTGACATCAGGTGATCCACCTTCCCCAGCCTTCCAAAGTGCTGGGATTACAGGCGCCAGCCCCTGTTCCCAGCCATAACTCACTCTTAATTCTAAATTAATATTTTGTCAGTCCATAAAGGAGTGATTTGAGATCTGTCTCCTAAAAACAAGCTGGGTCTAAGACCTGGCCAGCCACAGTCTCAAGTTTCCTTCCTAGGAGACACTAGTCCTCAGAAGGTTAAATATATCCCTCCTTGAACACTTTCACGCTTTAATGTCTTATGTTGGTGTGCAGGGCAGTGGTGTTAATCATCCATTGGGATAAACATGGCTTAAGATAAATTAAAACAGCCTTTCATTTCATGAGAGTCAGAAGCAAGGCTCAGAGAACTTAACTGATAAATATAAGCTGGAGCTGGGATTTACACCTAGTCTGTGTGTTTCCAAACAGCGCTCTCTGTGACTGAGTCACCAAGTGGGCTGCTGGGACAAGTCTATTGATTGGTGTCATCTGAGCACTTTGAGCAAAAGAAAGGTACTCTTTTTTGTTTCTTTCCTTCCTTCCTTCCTTCCTTCCTTCCTTCCTTCCTTCCTTCCTTCCTTCCTTCCTTCCTTCTTCCCTCCCTCCCTCCCTTCCTTCTTTCCCTCCCTCCCTTCCTTCCTTCTCTCTCTCTCTCTCTTTCTCTCTTTTTTTTTTGGCCTTGGGACCAACCAAGTCTCACTCTGTCCCCCAGACTGTAGTGCAGTGGTGTGATCTCAACTTTCTGCAACCTCCACCTCCCAAGTTCAAGCAATTCTCATGCCTCAGACTCCCAAGTAGCTGGGACTACAGGCATGCACCACCATGCTCAGCTAACTTTTGTGTTTTTTGGTAGAGACAGGTTTCACCATGTTGGCCAGGCTGGTCTCAAACTCCTGATCTCAAGTGACCCTCCCGCCTCAGCCTCTCATACAGGCGTGAGCTATGGCATCTGGCCTCTCTCTTTTCTTTTTTTCCTTCTCCTTCCTTCCTTCCCTCCCCTCCCCTTCCCTCTTCTCTCCTCTTTCTTCCTTTCTCTTCCTCTCCCTCTTTCTCTCCCCCTCCCTTCTGTACTTTTTTGTGGTAAAACATGATAGGTACTTTTTTTTTTTAGACGGGGTTTCACCATGTTGGTAGGCTGGTCTTGAACTCCCGACCTCAGGTGATCCGCCTGCCTTGGCCTCCAAAGTGCTTGGATTACAGGCGTGAGCCACCACGCCCGGCCGGTAGGTACTTTTTTTGAATACATTTTGTGGCCAATCTATTTTTCACTGTTTATATTATTTTCTTTGATTTTTTTTCATAGTGGTTATAACATTTATAAGAGTTCAAAGGTCTGATTCATATTTGCTTTGAGGGTCTCAGAAAAATGAGGATCAACTACAAGGTTTTGATGTTGTTTTTAAGACAGGGTTTTGCTTTGTCACCCAGGCTGGAGTGCCGTGGTGTGATTATAGCTCACTGCAGCCTTGTACTCCTGGGCTCAAGTGATTCTCCCACTTCAGCCTACTGAGTAGCTGGGACTACAGGCACCCACCATCACACCCAGCTAATTTTTTATTTTTTGTAGAGTCAGGGTCTCCCTATGTTGCCCAGGCTGGTCTTGAATTCCTAGCCTCAAGCAATCCTCCCGCCTCAGCCTCCTAAAGTGCTGGGATTACAGGCATGAGCCACTAAGCCCAGCCTGAAGATTCTAAACACAATTCCATTTTGTCTTGGATGTAGAACTCCAAAGGATGGAGTGGGTAGTGATGGAATTAACTGATGCTAGATGAGTCATTGACGATTATGTTTGCAGTGGTTCATTGCCATCTGTGGTCCATCCAGTTTTTGCAGGGGTTAGATGGGTCAATTAAATGAGCAGATGATGGAAACACCAGTCCTGCATCCTTTACCACTCTAAGCATGGCACTATCTTCTGCCATTTTCTCTTATTAACCCCCACGCCCAGCCTCACCAACTTACTCTCTTGGCCAGAGAGGGCAGTTTTAGGGGCGCCCACTTGGCCTTTTTTTTTTTGGTCTTGCTTTGTTGCCCAGGCTGGAGTCCAGTGATGCCATCTTGGATCACTGCAACCTCTGCCTCCTGAGTTCAAGTGATTCTCCTGCCTCAGCCTCCTGAGTAGCTGAGATTATAGGCGCTTGCCACCACATCTGGCTAATTTTTGTATTTTTAGTAGAGCTGCAGTTTTGCCATGTTGCCAGGCTGGTCTTGAATTCCTGACCTCAAGGGATCTGTCCGTCTTGGCCTCCCAAAGTGCTGGGAATACAGGTGTGAGCCACCGTGTTCAGCCCCACTTGGCTTTCTCTACTACGATAGCTCTTACAAGTCAGGGAACCCATTGTTAGGTGTGACTATCTGAATATCAATACATCTGGGAACCAGGGAAATGACCACTGTGGGCTCAGTGAACCTAGGGAGGGATGTGGGTCAGGACCGAATGTATTAACTCGATTCCCTTAGCAATAAAGGAGCCCTGAGGGTGCTTCAGGTCTGCATTAACTTGGACTCTGTAAGCAAAAGCCTGGAAATATCTGAGTAGGCCCCTTTCCCTAGCATAAGATTACTGAGTAAATTAAATGGCCAGAGGTGTCTTTGGGGAAGGATTTGGAAAATCACTACCATGTATACTTGGATGGATCTGGCTTCTCCTTGACTGGATGGGTATTTCAATTTTTTTTTTTTTTTTTTTTTTGCAACAGGGTCTCACTCTGTTATCCAGGCTGGAGTAAAGTGGTACAATCACAGCTCACTGCAGCCTAGACCTCCCAGGCTGAAGTTATCCTCCTGCCTCAGCCTCCCGAGTAGCTGGGACCACAGGTGCCACCACACCTGTCTATGTTATTAAATTTATTTTTTGTAGAGACAGGGTCTTACTGTGCTCAGGTTGGTCACAAACTCCTGGACTCAAATGATTCTCCTGCCCCAGCTTTCCAAGCATTGGGATTCCAGGTGTGAGCTACCTTGCCCAGCCTGGATGCACGTTTTGGAACTGAGAACTGGCTCAGGTAGGGGAATATGGGCAGGTGTTCTTATTTTTCCATTAAGACAGCTAACCTGAGTCTTCTACACAACCAGATTTTTTTTTCTTTTTACACAACCAGGTTTTTATAGATATATCATATATCTGGCCGGGTGCGGTGGCTCACATCTGTAATCCCAGCACTTTGGGAGGCTGAGGTTGGCAGATCACTTACGACAGAAGTTTGAGACCAGCCTGGCCAACATAGTTAAACCTTATCTCTGCTAAAAATACAAAAATTATCCAGACGTGGTGGTGTGAACCTGTAATCCCAGCTACTGGGGAGGCTGAGGCAGAAGGATCGCTTGAACCCAGGAGGCAGAGGTTGCAGTGAGCCAAGATCACGCCTCTGCACTCCATCCAGCCTGGGTGACAGAGTGAGACTGTGTCTCAAAAAAAAAAAAGATAAACACATATATCTGGCGAGCAACAAGTGACTCTCCAGGAGAAAGCAGGTTTGGATCAGTAGTTTTACTGCTTGGTGCCAGTAAGAACACTGGGAGTATTCTCCAAAGCAATGTCTCCCCAAGGGAAAGTGACAGGAGGGTTTTATGATGAGATGGAGAGGGGAGAAGGGCTCATTGTTGCATGGAGAGGAGGGGTCCCAGTGGTGCAGATGGAGTGAGTCATCCTGCCAGCCCATAGGTTGCATGAGATGGGAATGAAGCTGTAACTTCTCCCTGGATGGATACTTTAGCATGGTCAAGTAGAGAGTTCACTCAGGTTCATCTATACATTGCCAGGGTCTGTCAGAAGCTGGGGTTTTTTTTGTTTTGTTTTGTTTTGTTTTTTGAGACAGAGTTTTGCTCTTGTTGCTCAGGCTGGAGTGCAAATGGCACGATCTCAGCACACTGCAACCTCCACCTCCTGGGTTCAAGCGAGTCTCCTGCCTCAGCTTCCTGAGTAGCTGGGATTACAGGCATACGCCACCACGCCTGGATAATTTTGTATTTTTAGTAGAGACAGGGTTTCTCCATGTTGGTCAGGCTGGTCTTGAACCCCTGATCTCAGGAGATCCACCCGCCTCGGCCTCCCAGAGTGCTGGGATTACAGGCGTCAGCCACAACTCCCAGCCAGGAGCTGGTTTAAGCAAGGTGACGCATTCTGCCCAAGGTTTGGGGAAGAACAGGTGCAGGGCAGGAGGCTGTGAAACAGGCTGATTGCTCAAGTTGATTAAATTCCTGCAATCCCTGGAGATCCTCCTTGTCTGCTTACAATGATATATATATCATGTGTTTGTTGACTGCCTGTCTTGTCCTGTGTTCTATTGGCCATCTCCTTGGATCTCTGCAAGTCAGTGCCTCCCATCTGCTACTCTGACTTGTTGCTCACTACAGCAATCATGTCCACCTTCTGCTGTGTGAGCACTGCTACCGAGCCTCTTACATTCCAGGATCCCATCATCCTTTTTTTTTTAAAGATAGTCTCCCTCTGTCGTCCATGCTGGAGGTCATGGCATAATCTCAGCTCACTGCAACCTCTGCCTCCTAGGTTCAAATGATTCTTTTGCCTCATCCTCCCAAGTAGCTGGGACTACAGGTGCATGCCACCACACCTGGTTAATTTTCTATGTTTAGTAGAGCTGGGCTCCTATCAACCTCTTTGCTACCAGACAGCCCAGTTCTGTAACAGTATCTCCTGTCATTAGCCCTGGCTTATAGATGACAGCCACCTTGGGGTATCACTTTTCCAACACAGCTGATGCTGCCTGGGCCCTCCATGGTCCTGATGAGACAGTGCTTTCCAGGCCTTGTGATGGAATGTCATCAGCTGGTAGCAGGCATTTTAGCATGTCCTCTTCCCTGAGAGTAGCACTCCTGTCCTCCACTATCTGCCATGGAATTCGTGGCCTCTCAACTTTGTTCCATGTGGATGTTTTTTCATTTGGAGACAGGCTCGTGCGCTGTTACCCTGGAGACAGAGCACAGGATGGAGTTTGCAGTTGCATGATCACAGCTCGCTGCAGCCTCCAATTCCTGGCCTCAAGGGATCCTCCCACCTCAGTCTCCCAAAGTGTTGTGATTACAGGCATGAGCCACTGCACTCCGCCATGTGGGTTATCTCTGTTGTCAAATACTAGTCCTACAGTGTATCAGAACCTGCCCACCCAGCATCCTTAACAAAGTGTGAGACCTGTATTAAAGGATAGTCCCTGAATATCTATAAACTCTCTCTTATCTGCTCCCCACCCTTCACTCCTTGATCTAGGCCCCTTAGCATCCATTCCGAGGCTTACTTTCAGTTTCTGCTGGTGTATATTAGCCTGGTCTTACAGTTCCTTCAATTTATGATTCCACTCCTTCCTTAGCAGGCCTGATGGGTCCTGATCTTGTGGCCGGGGTGGTGGTGGATACAGGAGCAGTGAGAATGCACTGTTTTCTTGTTTTTGTTTTTCTTGAGATGGAGTCTCTCTATTGCCGAGGTGGGAGTGCAGTGGCATGATCTCAGCTCACTGCAACCTCCACCTCCTGGGCTCAAGGAATTCTCCTGCTTCAGCCTCCTGAGTAGCTGAGATTACAGATGTGCACCACTCAGCCTGGCTAATTTTTGTATTTTTAGTAGAGACGGGGTTTCACCATGTTGGCCAGGCTGGTCTTGAACTCCTCACCTCAATCTGCCAGCCTCAGCCTTGCAGAGTGCTGGGACTACAGGTGTGAGCCACTGCGCCTGGCCAAGAATGCATTGTTTTGTAGGGTACCTGCCTCGTTTGAGGTGTCTGCATAGTCTTCGGGTTGGTGGTACTGTTCTGAAACAGGGTTCAGAGGAGCTTGAAGTTCCTTTTTGTGTGTGTTTGAGATGGAGTCTCACTCTGTAGCCCAGGCTGGATTGCAGAGGTGTGATCTCGGCTTACTGCAATCTCCGCCTCCCAGGTTCAAGCAATTCTCTGCCTTAGTCTCCCAGGTAGCTGGGATTACAGGCGCATGCCACCACACCCGGCTAAGGAGCTTGAAATTCTGCTGACATGAGAGTCCTGTCCTTTGTTTTGGGGTCTCACTCCTTCCTTATCAGAGTCCTGACTTTAGTATTAGAGATGGACTGTAGCTCAAAATTCAACCTTTTCTAATATTCTGCTCCTTTTAAGTCCCATGCCTGGTTTTCAGGACTGTCTGTCCTCTGATTTTAGATGATAGACTGCTAAGGAGGCTCTCTGGCTTTTCCACTTTTTATTAGTGACTAATATAAAGTGGTGTGATTTATTGCTGGAGCCCTATTTTTCCTTTTTTTTTTTTGAGACGGAGTTTTACTCTGTCGTTCAGGCTGGAGTGCAGTGGCGCAACCTCGGCTCACTGCAACTTCCACCTCCCGGGTTCAAGTGATTCTCCCGCCTCAGCCTCCCTAGTAGCTGGGACTACAGGCGTGTGCCACCATGCCTGGCTAATTTTTGTTTTTTTTGGTAGAGACAGGGTTTTACAATGTTGGCCAGGCTAGTCTCAAACTGCTGATGTCAGGTGATCCATCTGCCTCTGCCTCCCAGAGTGCTAGGATTACAGGCATGAGCCACCATGCCTGACCCACTTTTCCCTCTTTAAAGGATCTGTTATTACCAGATGGGCGAGGTGGCTCATGCCTGTAATCCCAGCACTCTGGTAGGGCAAGGCAGGTCAGGAGTTTGAGACCACCCGGGCCAACATGGTGAAACCCTGTCTCTACTAAAAATACAAAAATTATCCGGGCATTGTGGAGGGTGCCTATAATCCCAGCTATCTGGGAGGTTGAGGCAGGAGAATCAATTGAATCTGGGAGGTGGAGGTTACAGGTAGCCAAGATCACACCACTGTAGTCCAGCCTGGGTGACAGAATGAGACTCCATCTCAAAAAAAAAAAAAAAAGAATCTGTTACGACCAAGTTTCACAATTCTATTATTATTATTTTTGGTAGAGACTGGGTCTCACTGTTGCCCAGGCTAGTCTTGAACTCCAGGCCTCAAGCAATCCTCTGGCCTCAGTCTCCCAAAGTGGTGAGATTATAGGCGTGAGCCACCGCACCTGGCCCAATTTCACAGTTCTAATGACTACTTCTCTTATCGCCTCAAAAACCAGAGAGATTGAATGAGCCAACACATCCCCTTCTACTCATATCCCGCCCTACCTAGTCCCCCAAGATGGGAGCCTGATACTGTTGCCAGCTGTGAGTGTCACATTCATTGCCTGGATCTTTTTTTTTTTTGAGACGGAGTCTCACTCTGTTGCCAGGCTGGAATGCAGTGGTGCCATCTCGGCTCACTGCAACCTCCACCTCCCATGTTCAAGCAATTCTCCTGCTTCAGCCTCCCAAGTAGCTGGGACTACAGGTGCACACCACCATGTCCAGCTAATTTTTGTATTTTTAGTAGAGACAGGATTTCACTGTGTTGGCTAGGATGGTTTCCATCTCTTGATCACCTCCCAAAGTGTTGGGATTACAGGCATGAGCCACCGCACCCAGCTGGCCTGGACATTTTTATACTCTGCTTCTTAGAGACCATTCTTGGTATCCACTGTCTTTTTTTTTTTTTGAGATTGGAGTCTTGCTCTGTTGCCCCAGACTGTAGTGCAGTGGTGCAAGCCCGCCTTCCAGGTTCAAGCAATTCTCCTTCCTCAGCCTCCCTAGTAGCTGGGACTAGAGGTGTGCACCACCACACCCAGCTAATTTTTTTTTTTTGTTGTTGTTTTTGAGACAGAATCTCACTCTGTCACCAGACTGGAGTGCAGTGGCGCCATCTCGGCTCATTGCAACCTCTTCCTGCCGGGTTCAAGCAATTCTGCCTCAACCTCCCAAGTAGCTGAGACTACAGATGTATGCCATCACACCTGGCTAATTTTTGTATTTTTAGTAGAGACGGGGTTTCACCATGTTGGCCAGGATGATCTCAATCTCTTGGCCTCGTGATCCGCCCACCTCAGCCTCCCAAAGTGCTGGGATTACAGGTGTGAGCCACCGTGCCTGGCCTAATTTTTTGTATTTTTAGTAGAGAAGGGGTTTCACCATGTTGGTCAGGCTGGTCTTGAATTCCTGACCTCAACTTATCTACCTGCCTCGGCCTCCCAAAGGGCTAGGACTATAGTTGCGTGCCACTGAGCCTGGCCAGTACCCACTGTCTTAACCAGGATATCTAGACGTGGGGCTTGAGACAGACTTAAGGTGCACACAATTTAGGTGCAATTTGGCCTTGACGGGTGCGCTCTAGGGAGGAAGGTAATGAAAAGAGAAGGCAGTGAGAGGAGTGAAGCAAGAATAGTCTCAGTGGGAGATGAGTCTCCCCTTCAGCTAAGAACAGACTCAGAACAGGCAACTGTGGGTTAGAAGCAGCAAATACCACAGCAGCTTGGAAGGGATGGGAGCATCAGCAGGTAACAAGGACCTGGGTGGGGCATTAACAGTGTCCGCTGCAGGCTCCCTAACCCTGGAGGTTGTCAGAAAATAAAATTCACCCCTCTTTGACACTTACTGCTCCATGATCCTGTGATCGTCCGGACTTTGGGGTGGAGCACTTGCAATCAGTTTGCACTTTGCATAAAAACCATATTGGTAAAGGAAACAGGCTAAGTAATTTCTGTGAGTTACACAGCTTATAAGAACACAAGCAAAGTGAAATCCTCTCCAGGTAGCATTCACTCTGCATTAAACTCTGATCTGGAAGAGAACAAGTTTTGGGGGCCAGTTTGTTCATCATCTCAGCCAAAGACCCAGCTGTTTATAGGCAGAAATGTCTTCATATGCTTTTTGATTTCTCCATTAATGTTTCCAGTCTTCTAGAGTAAGTATTACTCTTTTTTTTTTTTTAGACGGTGTCTCACTCTGACACCAGGCTGGAGTGCAGTGGCGCAATCTTGGCTCACTGCAACCTGACTCCTGTTTCAAGTGATTCTTCCACCTCAGCCTCCCAAGTAGCTGGGACTACAAGCACGCGCCACCACACCTGGCTAATTTATGTATTTTTTAGTACTGATGGGGTTTCACCATGTTGGTCAGGAAGGTCTTGATCTCTTGACCTCGTGATACAACCACCTCAGCCTCCTAAAGTGCTGGGATTACAGGCGTGAGCCACTGCACCTGGCTGATGCTAACTCTTTGGAGGAAAAGGGTCTCTACGTTTGCTTCGATGGCATGAGGGAGGTAGAGTGGGGAGGTAACCCCCAAACCCCTCCAACCTTAGAGCCTGTTCTGGGTAGACAATGCCAAGAGATGATTTAAAAAGAATTCCTTTTCTGGCCGGCCGTAGTGACTCACGCCTGCAATCACAGCACTTTGGGAGGCTGAAGTGGGTGGATAACTTGAGGCCAGGACTTTGAGACCAGCCTGGCAAACATGGTGAAACCCCATCTCTAAATACAAAACAAATTAGCTGGGCATAGTGGTGTGCCCCTGTAGTCCCTGAGATAGAAGAATCGCTTGAACCGGGAGGTGCAGTAAGCTGAGATCATGCTACTGCACTCCAGCCTGGGAGAGAGTGAGACTCCATCTTAATTTTTTTTTTTTAAATTCCTTTTCCTATCTAAGTTGCTCAGATACTCTACTAAGATTTTCTTTTCTTTTCTTTTTTTTTTTTTTTTTTTTGAGATGGAGTTTCCCTCTTGTTACCCAGGCTGGAGTGCAGTGGTGTGATTTCAGCTTACTGCAACTTCCACCTCCCAGGTTCAAGCAATTCTCCTGCCTCAGCCTCCCGAGTAGCTGGGACTACAGGCACCTGCCACCATGCGCGGCTAATTTTTAAATTTTTAGTAGATATGAGGTTTAACCCTATTAGCCAGGCTGGTCTCAAATTCCTGACCTTGTGATCTGCCCGCCTTGGCCTCCCAAAGTGCTGGGATTTCAGGCATGAGCCACTACACCTGGCCTCTACTAAGATTTAAGGGGCAGCCTGGAGGAGCCAGTTTGTCAAGAGTATGAAATGGAAAATGAAGCCAGGCCAGTGTGGTGGCTCATGCCTGTAATCCCAGCATTTTGGGAGGTTCAAGCAGAAAGATGCCTTGAGGCCAGGGGTTCACAACCAACCTAGGTAACATAGTGAGACTCCCATCTCTTAAAAAAAAATTAGGCGTGGTGTGGTGGCTCATGCCTGTAATCCCAGCACTATGGGAGGCCGAGGTGGGCAGATCATGAGGTCAGGAGTTCAAGACCAGCCAGGCCAACATAGTGAAACCCTGTCTCTACTAAAAATACAAAAATTAGCTGGGCATGGTGGCATGTGCCTGTAGTCCCTACTACTCAGGAGGCTGAGGCCGAAGAATCACTTGAACCTGGGAGGTGGAGGTTGTAGTGAGCCGAAATGGTGCCACTGCACTCCAGCTTAGGCAACAGAGAGACTTCGTCTCAAAAAAAAAAAAAAAAAATTAGCTGGGTATGGTGACCTGTGCCTATGGGGACACACTGCGGGCTGCATGGAAGAGGCAGCATGGGTGGGTTTTCTATAAGCACATGTGATAGTGGGGTGGGGCAGGGTGCTAGAATTGAGGAGTGTGTTATGGTTGAAACACATAAAAGAGGAAAGGGAACTTGGAGCTTTTGATGCCGAGCTACGGAATTCAGACTTTGCTGTGAGCCATAGAATGCTGAGAGCAAGGGAATCAAGTGATCTTTTTTTTTTTTTTTTTTGAGACGGAGTTTTGCTCTTGTTGCCCAGGCTGGAGTGCAATGGCGCGATCTCAGCTCACCGCAACCTCCGCCTCCTGGGTTCAAGCAATTCTCCTGCCTCAGCCTCCCAAGTAGCTGGGACTACAGGCGCGCGCCACCATGCCCAGGTAATTTTTGTGTTTTTAGTAGAGACGGGGTTTTACCACGTTGACCAGGATGGTCTCGAATTCTTGACCTCGTGATCCACCCGCCTCGGCCTCCCAAAGTGCTGGGATTACAGGTGTGAGCCACCGCGCCCGGCCAAAAGCTCATATTTTAAATATACTTTTAAGGTGATCTGTAATTACACAGAACAAAGCATTGTAAAAGCCAACATCTTGTCCTAGAAACAAAATGTCTGCTACCTCATTGCTTAGAACTTAACATAATTAATACCTATGAGCTCAATTCTGCAAAGTATTATTATTTCTATTTGCCTATAGGGAAGTGCTTTGTAAAAACTCATTTATAACACCAAGAGTGGTTATGTAATATTGAAAACTGAGTCAAAAGTAGCTTGCCTAGGCCACTCATAATAACTGGATCAGAAAGAAGAAAAATCCAGGAGCACTAGACTATTCATGGTATTTTCTAATTTTGTTTTTTTCTAATTTGAATAATATTTATAATAAATTCAAATATATATTCTTCTGTGATTTAGTTAAGATTACCCACATTCAAGCCTTTCCTATCAAATTTGAACTGCTCTCTAACCATAAAAATATGGATTATGGGTTGGTTAGGAAAGAATATCATGAAAAAATGTTATAATATCAGCAATATGCTTCAAAGTCTATAATTTTACATGCCACGATAGTGGGGAAGATAAAGGCTGATCATGAATGGTCTTGAACTGGAAACTAAAGATTATGGGTCTTTATTAAGAATAAGATAATTTTAAATGTTTCTGTTTATTCATTTATTTTACTTTTTTGAGACAGAGTCTCACTCTTTTGCCCAGGCTGGAGTACAGAGGCTCACAGCAACCTCTGCCTCCCGAGTTCAATCAATTCTCCTGCCTCAGCCTTCTGAGTAGCTGGGATTACAGGTGCGTGCCACCACGCCCAGCTGATTTTTGTATTTTTAGTGGAGACAAGGTTTCACCATGTTGGCCAGTCTGGTCTTGAACTGCTGACCTCAGGTGATCCACCTGCCTTGGCTTCCCGAAGTGCTACAATTACAGGTATGTGCCATCATGCCCAGCCAATTTTAAATGGTTTCTTATGACTCTTGTGATTATATTTAACAAATTTAAATTTATTAAGTTGATTATATTCATCATTGAATTTCCTTCCAAGCCTTTATTCTCTATCTCATTTTATGGTACAACTATCTGTTCATAATCTCAAATAATAAACCTAGACCTTAGGATCCTTGACTTTTCTCCCTCAGCTTCTGTAACTTACTACCAAAGTATTTTTCAAATTCATCCTCTCCGTTGTATCCCCATCAGGACTATCCTCATCCAATTGATCCCTTCATTAGCATCCCAGCTGCTCCTCGGCTCCTTTCTCACCCCCTAATTCCAACTTCTTCCATTTCAGATTACATTGAATGGAGTGAGAGGAGCTGGTTAGGGGGCCACAAAGGATTCAAGCTGGATGTGCCCACTGGCACATAGGGCTGAAGAGTGCCTGAGACTTTCAATGTCTTCCAATAACCTGTAAAAGAAGATCTCGACTCCTGGACACCCTGTATGACCTGGCCATGATTATCCTCCTTTTCGAATATCCTCCTTTTCTTCCATGCGAAGATTGATCCATGCACATAATTTCAGCAGACTCCCTGCTTCCAGATGGGTTCTGCTGATATGGAGTGCAGGCCAATTGGGAAAAGGAAAGAGAATGCTGTCAGAGTACGTCTCCCCCAACCTCTCCCTGCAGGCTCCCCCACGGCCTGGCTTCTCCTCCCCAGCTGAAGCCCACACCCCTTTCTCATCAGGCAGTCCTCTTCATAGTGTGCTCTGTCTCCAGAATCTGGGGGAGCTTTATGCCCTTCTTCCTGGGGATCTGTGCTACCTCTGCATTTTCCCTATACTCTTCCCACATCTCTGCACACAGTCCGTTTATTATCCTGTCTCACCTGGTATCCTGGTCCATTGCTGAAGACCCACTGCTAAAGCTGGCCTTCTGGTCACTCTCTTCTGTTTCCGATTTCCACTAATCCTTTTTCCTGCCTCTTGCCAGTACCCCTTTCTTGATATTGAAAAGTACTCATTATTGCTCTAATTCACTGTGTATATACTGCATAAATGAATTTTCATAGAATATTTTCTCCAAGTATTTGATTATGCATTACTAATGTATACATGTAATGTCTCTTTCCTGTACAATTCCAGAAGGTCTTTTATTTGTGAAATCTTGAGATCTACCAACACTCAGAAAATTGAAGTGTATTTTTTTTTTTTTAATATGGAGTCTCACTCTGTCGCCCAGGCTGGAGTGCAGTGCTGTGATCTCAGCTCACTGCAACCTCTGCCTCCCAAGTTCAAGTGATTCTCCTACCTCTGCCCCTTGAGTAGCTGAGATTACGGGCACATGCCACTATGCTGGGCTAATTTTTGTATTTTTAGGAGAGATGGGGTTTCGCTATGTTGACCAGGCTGGTCTCAAACTCCTGACCTCAGGTGATCTGCCCACCTCAGCCTTCCACAGTGCTGGGATTACAGGTGTGAGCCACCTCGCCTGGCCTAGAAAATTGAAGTTCTAACTCTAGAGTTCCTCCACTTCCCCACTGGAATGTCACTTTAGATAATCCATCTGATTAACTCAGTGTCTTCTTTGGCAAAAGATTTAATATGAGGATTAATGGGAAGACTTATGTTAATTTATTATCCCAAGTTCTATTAATGTTAAACATTTTAAATAAAATTTACTCCCTTTTACATTTAGGTTCTCCATATTAGTATTAAATATTATTTTATTTTCTTTATTATAGGTGAAAAGGAATTCATATAATTATTATTATTTTTAAGATGGAGTCTTGCTCTGCTGCCCAGGTTGGAGTGCAATGGTGTGATCTCGGCTCACTGCAAACTCTGCCTCCTGGGTTCAAGCAATTCTCCTGCCTCAGCCTCCTGAGCAGCTGGGACTACAGGCTTACACCACCACACCTGGCTAATTATTTTTGTATTTTTAGTAGAGAAGGGGTTTCACCATGTTAGCCAGGATGGTCTCCATCTCCTGACCTGGTGATCCGCCCACCTCAGCCTACCAAAGTGCAGGAATTACAGGAGTGAGCCACTGCGCTCAGCCCCTATTACTTTTTTTTTTTTTTTTTTTTTTTTTTTTTTTGAGACAGAGTTTCATTCTTGTTGCCCAGGCTGGACTGCAATGGAGTAATCTTGGCTCATGGAAACCTCTGTCTCCCAGGTTCAAGTGATTCTCCTGCCTCGGCCTCCCGAGTAGGTGGGATTACAGGCATGTGCCACCATGCCCGGCTAATTTTGTATTTTTAGTAGAGATGGGGCTTCTCCATGTTGGTCAGGCTGGTCTTGAACTACTGACATCAGGTGATCCACCCACCTCCACCTCCCAGAGTGCTGGGATAACAGGTGTGATCCACCATACCCAGTTGCCATATTACTTTTAAGAGTGCCTAGTCATATTCTATTCATTGATACAGGATTATAGATATATGTGTCTATTACAAGACCATTAAAACCTGGACAACAAAATGTTAAGGAAAAGCCCAGCTCAAACACACCTCTATTGAAATGCCCTCACCAAAATAACACCTAACTATTAAATTGTTACTGTGTGTTGGGTTTCCTCCTTGGTAGGTCATAACTCTAAATCCTCATCACATCACTGTAAGGTAGGCACATGTTCCTATTTAGAGAAAGAAACCAAGTATTAGAGAGGTTAGGTGACTCATCCAAGGTCATACACTGCTAAGAAGCTGAGCTGAAATCTTAACTTTTTCTGGCCCCAAAGACATCTTTCTATTACATGGTTTCCTAATTGAGGATCTGCAGCTTGCAGGACATTATCTTTCATAAAAACTGCAAGGGTTGCACAGATAAGAGTTTAGACTGCTGCCCTAAATAACCATAAAAAGTTAAGGAGTCGCTCTGCCAAGATGCAATCCAAATGAAAATAAGAGCTGTGTTTAAGAATTCTAGAATTGTTTTAGAATTGTCACGTCAATGATTTGTAGTTGTGTCAAGTGTTTGGAATGGAGGAGGTAAAATACTACCACCTCCACATAAATGTATCTGTCTGCCTGCCGCCGCCTAAATTAAAAATACATTAAATACCTCCTTTGATTTATGTCAGTGTAATTTTTTTTTCTGGTTGTGTTTAGAAACTTCACAAGGGAGATCTCTGCTCTCCCATGCAGCTAGAGAGTTACAGTTTTAATGAAACTTCTTCCATATAAAAGCCCTTGCCTTTGTAGCTCCTCCCAGCTTCCCGATCGCCTTTGATGACTGCCTGTTCACAGCAGGCCAGCGGGGTACATTTCTGCATGCGTCTGCTCAGACAATTTAATTTACTAAAATGAAGGTTACCTAAGGAACACTAACTCCCTTTCACTGCGTGAAGCGAAGAGATTTTGTGTCACTCTGCCAGGAGGGAGAAAACAAAAAAACAGAAAATTTGCCAGACGCATCCTGGTACGGCAGGAATGTAAGCAGACAGGAGAAGGAAATGCGATTGGACGGTCACAACGAACGTGCCCTGGTGGCTGCAGGCTTCAAAGGGCAGCAGCTCCAGGGACTCAGGGGGGCAGGGGGGTGCGTTTCTGTTTGATTCTCTCACTTTTGTTTCTAATTCAAGCTTTCTTCTTTTCACTCTGACTCCCTCATTCTTTTAATGTCCCCCTTTCATTGTCTTTTCCTCTTTATTCTATTTTCCACATTTTTCACTTTGTAAACACAAATAACGTATTGTTCAAAAATGGTTTAAAGAATAAAAAATTAAGTTACGAGAAATTACCCTTTTATGCTTTCTTCTCATTTTTAATCCATAGAAATATATCAGTTTTACATCTTCAGTGGTCGTAGGAACTATAAAACGTCGGTAAGCTTCTGATCCTCGTTTACACTCAGCCTCCTTTTGTGAATACTTTCCCTTTTCCATAACATTATTTTGTTGTCTTAATAATTACGTCATGTGTGGCAATCACACGCCTCTTACTCTTTCTTGCCTGCTTCCTTTTTGCATGCTCAAAACTCTCTACTCTAATTATCTCTACTACAGCTAGGTGTTCCATTTACCCTGCTGGAAGGTGGTGGAAAATTCTAGTGTAACTTTGATCTAGCTGTGTTTTAAAGCTGATTTTTAACTACTCCTGAATAAAGTACACCTATTTCTATTCACAAGCTATTGGGGGACATTTTGAAAAGTATCAGTGGTAATCAGTGGTAAACATAAAACCATGACAATCTTCACCTTAAATGATACTTGACTGCCCACAGACAGTTACTATTTCTTTTTTTTTTTTTTTTTTATACTTTTTATTGGGTTTTTGGTTTGGGGGTACATGTGAAGAACATGCAAGATTGTTACATAGGTACACACATGGCAGTGTGATTTGCTGCCTTCCTCCCCATCATCTGTAGACAGTTACTATTTCTTGCCCACAAAGTGATTCTACGCAGAAGCTAATAAGGGTTATGGTTCGTTATGTGTGGTCAGATATATAAAATGTGGTCTGTGAATGTGTGATGCCAGTTATTTTAAAAGCTTTTGCCATTTCTCAAACTTTCCCTCTGCTTTCAGGCTGCTCATGACAAAATTCAACTCTAGTTTTTCTTGATCTGTGGAAATGTTTCTGTTTTCAATTCTTGAATAATTTTCTTTGTTGAATGACACTGTATAGTTATTTGTATAACTTGGCTGGAAACAGAAGACCAAACAAGAATAAACTGGACCTTGTGATAAGCATTTTATCTCCTCCTCTCATCATGAACCAATATTTCCTGTGTTTCTGTGTGCCATGCCATGCTATCTAATAATGCTCTCACGTTTCGCCTGATATTGTGAGTAAACCCAAGACACAGGCTGTTCTATTCTTATGGCAATGAAATATAAGCCAACAAAATGAGCAGGAACATTATAGTTAAAGCCCTGCAATCTCTGATCCATGAAGACAGGTTTCTAGAGGGGGGGGAAATGGCCAACTCATGCACAGGCATATAATTTATTTCTTATTGTATTTTGTTTTTTTTCCCAGGACTAACCCTCAACCCTGTAATAAACACATTATGTAATTTCCTACAACCCATACCCCCAAGTGAAAAGTAGATACAGTAATATAAGTAACCAGAAACACAAGTTGCATTGAAAAAGTTTCCCATTGCCCCATTTAACTGTTCCAAAATGAAAGCATTATTAGAAAGTAAGAGTGTGATACTACTTGATCCTTCTTTCTTTCTTTCTCTTTCTTTTTCTTTCTTCTTTTTTCTCTTTCTTTTTCTTTCTTCTTTCTTTCTTTCTTTCTTCTTTCTTTCTTTCTTCTTTCTTTCTTTTTCTTTCTTTCCTTCTTTCTTTCTTTCATTCTTTTTTTCTTTCTTTCTTTCCTTCTTTTTTTGAGATAGAGTCTTGCTTTGTCAACCAGGCTGGAGTGCAGTGGCATGATCTTGGCTCACTGCAACCTCCGCTTCCTGGGTTCAAAGGATTCTCCAACCTCAGCCTCCTCAATAGCTGAAATTACAGGCATGTGCCACCACACCTGGCTAATTTTTGTCTTTTTAGTAGAGATGGGGTTTTGCCATGTTGCTCAGGTTGGTCTTGAACTCCTGAGCTCAAAGTGATCTGCCCACCTTTGCCTCCAAAAGTGCTGAGATTACAGGCGTGAGCCACCACACCTGGCCTACTTGATTTTTCAAGATAAAATCATCACTTTCGTATAAGCATAAAATGAACACAGTAAGGTTTTAATTTAATTCACTAACATAAGAGGAAACCAATAAGATGTCAAAATCAGTTCAAAAATAATTTAAATAGTAGATATATATGTGGACAATCAGTAACACCAAAATGAATTCACTAATAGACACAAAATGAATTAATGTCCAATAGGGAAATAAAATGCAGTATTTGGATCATTTTATCTATAAGACAGAAATCAGCTATATTTCTACTGAATAAAATTCACTTGCTTTGCTATCAACAAGAATCATTTGCACTAATACCTTAACTTCCAACTCTGAAGAGTTTTAAAATGGCCTAGTCCATAGAGGGGCAAGGAAATGTCCAAAGTCCTTTAAAATCAGTGCCCAGACAACCAGCTAAACCTACACTGTTCAATACTATAGCCACTAGTTACATATGGCTATTTAAAGTTAAATTAAGTAGGCCAGGAGTAGTGGCTCATGCCTGCAATCCCAGCACTCTGGGAGGCCAAGGCGGTCAGATCACCTGAGGTCAAGAGTTTGAGACCAGCCTGACCAACATAGTGAAACCCCACCTCTACTGAAAATACAAAAAACTAGCCGAGTGTGGTGGCACACGCCTATAGTCCCAGCTACTCGGGAGGTTGAGGCAGGGGAATCATTGAACCCGGGAGGCAGAGGATGAGGTGAGCAGAGATCACGCCACTGCACTCTATCCTGGATGACAGAGTGATACTCCATCTCAAAAAAAAAAGTAAAATTAATTAAAATTAAATAAAATTAAAACAGGCTTTGCAGATGCTGCCGACACTGGGTGCCCCTTACTACTAGCCATAGTCAACCCCACTGTGTTCTGTGACGTCGCTGTCGAAGGCGAGTTCTTGGGCCGTCTCCTTCGAGCTGCTCGCAGACAAGCTTCCAAAGACAGCAGAAAACTTTCATTTTCTGAGCACTGGAGAGAAAGGATTTGGTTGTGAGCGTTCCTGCTTTCACAAAATTATTCCAGGGTTTATGTGTCAGGGTGGTGACTTCACATGCCATAATGGCACTGATGGCAACTCCATCTACAGAGAGAAATTTGATGACGAGAACTGCATCCTGAAACTGACAGGTCCTGGCATCTTGTCCATGGCAAATGCTGGACCCAGCACAAAAGGTTCCCAGTTCTTTGCACTGCCAAACCTGAGTGGTTTGGCAAGGTGAAAGAAGGCACGATGATTGTGGAGGCCATGGGGCGCTGTGGGTCCAGCAATGGGAAGACCAAAGAAGATCACTGTTGGTGACTGGGCAACTCTACTATGTTGACTTGTGTTTATCTTCACCACCAGACCATTCCTTCTGTAGCTGGAGAGCACCCTGCACCCCATTTGCTCACAGTAGCCTGTCATCTTTATACTCTCACTGAAGTTCCCTGTGGGTTCCATGTTTTCCTTATTCCCTTCCATGCCTCACTGGATTGCAGAGTTACGTTTATAATTATGAAATAAAAATGGAATAACAATTGGCAAAGAAGAAAATCAGTTCCTCAGTGACAGTAGCCACATTTCAAATGCTCAAAAGCCACTTGTGCCTAGTGGCTACCATTCTGGACAGGGCAGATGCAGAACCTTTCCAAGATTACAGAAAGTTCTGTTGAACAGCACTGCATAAAACAATAGCCAATTCTCCATTAAAAGGATTCCCAGTAATGCCCTCTGCCCATTTCCAAGTCTTTGATTCTTTTTCCTGATGAAACAAAATAAGCAATGACAGTAATGATATGGAGTAGAGACACTGAAGGAATAATGGCTAGTATTTATTGAATACCAATGATATGCCAGGCATTGTGTAACACAGTTTACCTAAATTACCTAAGTGGGTTTTCACAATTTCTATATATTATCTAATTGAGTCCTCACAATAACTTGGCCCCACTTACTAGTTTAGGAGAGGCTCAAAGGGGTTAAAGTAATTTGAGACTTCATAATCTAGACATTATTTAATGAAGCCTCACAATAACTACACATGCTAGTTGGTGACTCAGATACTCAAAGAGATTTAAATACTTTGCTCAAGGCCATGCAACTATTAAGGAGTTGAACTAGTATTTGATCTCATATAGGGTGCAGATAACAAGTATAACTAATAAAAACACACCTAAGAAACCTGACCTCCCAGGTCTACTTAAGCCACTTTGTCCCACTAGAGTGTAACATGGTGGCCTGGCTACTGCAGAAGAATGTGAGGAGTGTTAATCCCAGCCTTTTCTCTCTCTCTCTTTTTAAATTATTATTATTTCCATAAGGTTATTGAGGAACAGGTGGTGTTTGGTTACATGAGTAAGTTCTTTAGTGGTGATTTGTGAGATTTTGCTGCATCCATCACCCAGGCACTGTACACTGCACCCAATTTGCGGTCTTTTATCCCTCACCCCCTTCCTATCGTTTCCCCCTGAGGAGTCCCTTGTCTCATTCTTATGCCTTTGCATTCTCATAGCTTAGCTCCCACTTATGAGTGAGAACATACGATGTTTGGTTTCCCATTCCTGAGTCACTTCACTTAGAATAATAGTCTCCAGTCTCATCCTGGTTGCTGCAAATGCCAATAATTCATTGCTTTTAAGGGCTGAGTAGTATTCCGTTGGATATATATACCACAGTTTCTTTATCCACTCATTGATCAATGGGTATTTGGGTTGATCCCACATTTTCGCAGTTACAAATTGTTCACCCTTTTGTTGTGTCCAAGGCTGTTGCAGAACCAAGCCCAGGGTATACTGTGTTCAGCGGATCGTATTGTAGCACGTACTCCATTGTGGTATATTCCTCATGAAGTCTCTCTGTCTCCCGTTAGACCTTGAATTACTCCAACGTAGAATTAGAGAAAAAACCCACTGACTTACATCCCACTGCCTAGTACATAGCTTTTCAGTAATGTATGTGATGGGTTCTGGACACGCTAACCCAGTGTATGACATCCTGGCGTAATGAGTATCTTAAGCTGAAGAAAGCTGAGAAAGCTGCAGAAGCCAGAAGATTTCTCTGACCTTCTCTTGCCCTTACTGTCATGCAGCAGGTCATAAAACTAGCTAGCCTTTCCTTAAAGTAGGTCATTTTCCTCCCTATACCCAGAGGAAAAGCATGTTCTTATTCTCAAAGACACAATGACACCAAGAAGAATCTAAGCAAACAGGTCTAAGTTCCTCCGTTCATTACCAGTAGGTCACACCTTTCGTCCTCCAGTCATACTTCTGCATGACAGAATTCCATAAAAATACACTATTCCCTTTTCATTTGGGTCTTCCTTTTTAAGGAATCTCCTGTGTATAAAACAATAGATAAAGTTGTATGCTTTTCTCTTTTAATCTTTGTTTTGTTACTGGGAATTTCATCCACGACTCTTGTAATGGGTGAGAAATATTTTCCTCTGCAACATTTGCTAATAATATAATCTCTTCGATTTTTATACATCTGCCCCTGACATCATTCTATCGTCTTTCAGGTTGCCCCACACAAATATTAAAGAGTCACAGGTGGCTGTTGTGAGTGTTGAAAATAGGTATCTTTTCTTTGCAACCTTGCGTTCATGGCTGAGGCCCCGATAACAAAAGGCAGATTAACAAGAGAAAAACGTACAGATTGATTTAAGCACTACAAGACATGGGCATCTGCATAAAAAAAAATGAAAACTGAAAATCAACAGGTAAACATGCTTATGTTTGATAAAGAGTAGACAGTTGTGGAGCAATATGATTGGACCAAAAGTGTGTGACCTAATGATAATAAACTAGGAGAAAGTTAGCAAAACCTGTTTGCTCAGATTTTTCTCTATGTCATTGTGTTTTCAGACATAAAAACATTTCTTTCCTCCAGGTGTGGATGGGCACCTCTGACATGAAGATCTTTTGACTTCCTTCAGGGGAGAAGGGCAGGAGAAAAGTCAAAATGACTTTCCTAGGTTTCTAGTTTGCTTCAAGGAAGAAGGGTGAGGGTGAGAAAGACCCTTTTGCTACTGCTGTTTTCTCAAATACCAAGGTGCTGTATTTTGGGGTGGCATGGTCCTGAACTTGATCTCCAGACAGTTTGCTAGGTGTGTAATCCTTGCTTCTACTACTATTTTATTTTTGCATCTATTGGAAAATATGGTAGAACAGGCATCAAATAGACCATCTCCATCATTGTAGGTCATGAAGCTGTGAGATTTGGAGGAAATGAGTAAAGTTCTTTAGGGCTTAGTTTTTGTTTGTAAGCTATGGACAAAAATCAAAACTATATTATAAAGTTTGTTGAAGAACTTAATGAGAAAAAGCTTAATACAATGTAGATTATATAGATCCAAGAAACATTAACTACTAATGTTGTTATTCTGAGTCAAAAATGGATATTATTATAATTTCATAGTTTTTTCAATATTTGTATTAATATAACTTCTTTTTTTTTTAAAGAATACAGGTCGACATGAAGAACTTATTTTCAAGACTTTTAAAGAACAGAAAATTTAGCTAGCCAGGCATGGTGGCTCACACCTATATTCCCAGTACTTTGGGAGGCAGAGGTGGATGGATCACCTGAGGTCAGGAGTTTGAAACCAGCCTGGCCAACGTGGTGAAACCCCAACTCTACTAAACATATAAAAAATTAACTGGGCATGGTGGCACATGCCTGTAATCCCAGCTACTCGTGTTGCTAAGAACAGTTCCTCTTCAAAGGGTTTCAGTTTCTTGCTCTTTGTTTTATTCTAAAAATGTAGTCTTACCCATTCATCTATCAGCCCTCCCTATCTCTGCTGGGACCAAACATGCCCAAGCATTTCCTATCACCTATGTAATCGTCCTTCTGCTCAAAAGCCTACCCTTGCCTGCTTGATGATGTCAACAGTACCCAATTGAAATTAGCCTAGATTGTGCAGTCTCACTCCAGCCCACAGGGGGAGAACACAGGAACAGGTTCTGCGTTAGGGATAAAAACTGCTGCCCTCCTTTGTTCTAAGTGCTCCCCTCTGCCTCTGCTTTGCATGTAGACATCCTTCTGTAGAAGTAAATTGCCTTGTTGAGATAACAGTTGCCTGAGTGTTGGTTTTACTTTGCGGCACTGAGCACTTTTATCTCAGACAATCTAGGGGCTCATTTAGGATTCCCATTCTCTCTGGGAAAAGGGTCTCTGGTCTTCTCCCAGGGGAGACGCATCCCACTGCCTCATTGCAGTGGCCTCGGAAGCTAAAGATCAAGACCTCACCCACTGTGACAAATAAACCCGGACTCTCAGAAATGTGGGAAGGAAAGACTTGCCTCCAGAAACACCACAGCAACCAGGTAACTCTGTGCATAGACCAAGGTAAGAAAAGCCATGAAGGTGGCGAAGTATTTCCTTGGTGGTCAGGATATCTTGGAGGTTGAAAGAGTATGAATGGTAACACGCACTAGTGCTGTGCGGAGTGAGTGAGTCCAATCTGCGGTTCCCTGGTTACCTCATATGGCTAATGGGGGCCCTCTTGTAGGAATCCTGACACTGGGGGTTATATAGTCCTGCCAATGCTAAGAGGAACCTAATTTTCCTCTGGGGAAGTGGCCAGAGTGGACAAAGTAAGAGAAGGGTGCAAGGAACCTCCAGCAGGTGGGGGCTAAATGGTAGGCAAGAAATCTTTAGTATGAAGATTGAGCCTTAGCAAGACTTCAGAGGACAGAAAAGGCAAGAAAGAGACCTCTAGTAAAAAGAGGTTGAGCCACACCCACTCTCAAAGAACCATCCAAAAACCTCCAAGAGGGGAAACATCCCTAGTAAAACAGGGAAAGGTAAAGACGGGGATAAGCAGATCTCCTCATATAGTCCTTTAGGTCTCATGCTAAAGTATTGGAAGGAAAATGAAAGGACTGGGAATAAGAAGAAGCAACAGATGATAAAATATTGTTTCATTTGGACCAAGGAAGCCATCCTCAAACCTGCTGTCTTCTGTCCAAAATTCAGTTCAAATGAGGATTGGGTCTATCAACTTTTAATTCAATATGTGAATGACAAAAGTCCAGTCTTGCAGGAAGAAATAGACTACACACTCTGCTGGAGAAAAGGACCTGTTCTCTTTTCCCTAAAGAATGCAGGGGAAGGATCAGATTTCACACTCCCCAAAGTAGGTGTGGTGAGACCAACTCCTAGGCAGAAGGATCCCAATACTTGGGACCCTCTAAACCACCTTCCTTCACTCAATCCCTGCCTTGACCTATCCCCTCCCCAGGCAGCTTCCTAGGCAGCTGCTGCCACCCTGGACCCAGTCCCAGATCCTTCTCCTACTCCTATTATTCCTCCCCTTTATCACCCTAACCCTTGGGAATTACTGCCACCCATGAGTCTGCTCCTTGTCAGCCTAAGTATCCTCCCCTAAAGGGACTGCAACATGAAGTAAAGCAATACAAAAAGGACATTCAAAATCTTCCTTTCCCCTCTATTTCCAAGGAGTCAACTCCAGCTCTCTTTCCTTTAAGAGAGGTGCCCTAGAGAGGAGGAACTATTGGCTTTGTAAATGCTCCTTTGACTAGTTCAGAAAGTCAAGATTTGAAGAAAGAACTTAAGCCACTGCTAAATGACCCATACAGGGTAGCAGACCAAATTGATCAATTCCTAGACCCTCAGTGGTATACCTGGGCCAAATTAATGTCCATCCTGGGTATCCTCTTCTCAGGGGAAGAAAGGGGGATGGTTTGCAGGGCTGCTATGACAATTTTGGAGTGTGAACACCTTCCCAGCCAAAGTGTTCCCAGAGCAGACCACAAATTCCTGGCCCAAGATCTTCAATGGGACAATAACAACGCAGTCCACTGGGAAAACATGGAAGACCTTAGGGAAACGAGCATTAAAGGAATTCGGGAATCAGTGCCCTGAGCTCAGAATCTTTCCCGAGCATTTGACGTACAACAGGAAAAAGATGGCAGCCCCATGAAATTTTTAGAAAGACTAAGAGAATAAATGAGGAAATATGCAGATTTAGATCCAGAATTGTGTTACTAATAGCTGGCCAGACATCGAAAAGAAGTTGCAGAAACTAGAAAACTGGAAAAACCAGTCCATGGAGGAACTCTTAGGAGAGGCTCAAAAGGTACATGTAAGGAGGGATGAAGAAAGCAAAAGCAAAAAGCAAAGATTTTCAGGTAGAATGCACCAGAGGCTAAGTTTAAGCCTACATCTGCCAGGCCTTATGGAAAATATGAACCAGGAGGGCCACAGAACTTAGAGACATGAAGAGAGGGAAAGCAAACCCAGTACCCTAAGACTCTGAAAACTGAAAAGAGAGATGTGCTACAAATGTGAACGGTTAGGTCACTTCAAAAAAGAATATCCTGAGTGGAGAGAGGAAAAAGAAACAATCCCACTCACAGAATTTAAAGAAGAATAGGGAAGTCAGGGGCTCTGCCGCTTCTATCTTGAGTCCCACAAAGAGCCCTTGATAAATTTAGATGTAAGACCAAAACATAAGCTTGTTACCTTTCTAATAGACTCAGGGGTTGCCTGCGCCTCTGTTCATTTTGTGCCCTCTAATATAAATTGTTCATTGGAAGAACTTTAAGTTTTAGGAGTGAAAGGGGAAGGATTTAAATCCAGAGTCTTAGAAGAAACAGAAGTCAGATAGAAACCCAAACTACAAGCATTAAATTTGCATTACTCCCTGAGGCTGGGACAAACCTGTTAGGGAGAGACCTGATGTTCAAGTTAGGAATGGGGTTGCATGTAAGCACAGAATGATTCTTCACTTCATTAAACCTGCTTACTACAGAAGAGGAAAATTGCATCAATTCTGATGTGTGGTCAAGGGAGGGAAGTTGAGGGAAGCTACAGGTCCCTCCAATTCACATACAGTTAAACATTCCTGGGGAAATAGTGAGGAGAAAGCAATATCCAATTCCCTCAGAAGGCAGAATAGGTTTAAAGCCTGTAATTGAGAGCCTTATTGGAGATGGGCTACTTGAACCCTGAATGTCTTCCTACAATACCCCTATATTACTGTAAAGAAGTCAGATAGTTTATACTGGCTCATGCAAGATCTTCGAGCCATTAATCAGATCATGAGAACTACTCATCTAGTTGTTCCCAATCCATATACTATTCCCAGCAAAGTTCCATATGACCATCAGTGGTTTACAGAAATAGATCTGAAAGATGCCTTCTGGGCATGTCCTTCAACTGAAGGTAGTTGGGATATATTCGCTTTTAAGTGGGAGGATCCTCACTCAGGGCAAAAACAACAGTACCTCGGACAGTCTTGCCCCAAGGATTTAAAGATTCTCCTAACTTGTTTGGCCAAATTCTCGAGCCAGTGTTAGAAAAGATGAGTAACCCAAAGTGTATACATATGCTCCAGTATGTAGATGATATACTAGTGTTAAGTAAAGCTGTGGAACAAGTATCTGGCTTTTCCATCAGCCTTCTAAACCATCTGTGTGGAGAAGGACTATGGCTATCAAAAGGAAAGCTCCAATTTGTAGAACCTGAAGTCAAGTATGTAGGGCATTTAGTAAGTGCAGGCAAGCAGAGAACAGGACGTGAACAAGTTGAGGGAATTGTGTCTTTGCCCCTACCTAGCGCCAAACAAGAGCTCAGGAAGTTTCTAGGACTAGTTGGATAGTGCCACTTGTGGATTGACTCCCATGCCCTCAAAACCAAGCCTTTATATTCTAAGGTTACTTAATACAAACCTGATCTCCTCTCTTGGGATGATGAGGAAGCCTAACAATTTGAGAAACTGAAACATTCACTCATAACTGCTCCTGTTTTAGCCTTACCATCCCTAGAGTTGCCATTTCACCTTTTTGTCAATGTAAGGAAAGGGATAGCATTTAAGAGTGCTTACTCAAGAGCACGGGGGCCATCAGCAGCCTGTGGTCTTTTTATCCAAAGTCTTAAACCCAGTGGCTTGTGGATGGCCTGAGTGCATCCAGGCCATAGCAGCTACTGCTCAGCTGGTTGAAGAGAAGAGAAAATAATTAATCTTTGGGGGAAAATTAATTGTAAGCATACCCCAGTAAGTTAGGACTATATTAAACCAAAAAGCAGAAAGGTGGCTCACAGACTCAAGAATTCTAAAGTATGAAGCTATTTTGCTAGGAAGAGATGGCCTCATTCTCACTACTGACAGTGCCCTTAACCCTGCTACTTTCCTAACTGGGAATCCAAACCCCAAGGATCCTAAACATTATTGCTTAGATCTCATCAATTACCATACTAAAGTTAAACTTGATCTAAGAAAAATTTATTTTAAGACAGGCCATCTTTTTATCGATGGCTCTTCCCAAGTAATTGAGGAAAAAAGGCATAAAGGATATTCAGTTGTAGATGGGGAGGAACTTGTCAAAATAGAATCTGGAAGGCTACCCAACAATTGGTCTGCTCAAACTTGTGAATTGTTTGCATTAAATCGGGCTCCAGAATATTTACAAAAGCAAGAAGATACCATCTACACTGACTCCAAATATGCCTTCAGAGTAATACATACTTTTGGTAAAATTTGGACTGAGCGAGGTCTTATCAACAGTAAAGGCCAGGACCTTGTCCACAGAGAATTAATTATCCAAGGATTAGAAAGTTTACGGCTACCAGAAGAGATAGCTGTGGTGCATGTCCCTGGTCATCGAAAAGGTGTCACTTTTCAAAGCCGAGGGAGTAACCTTGATCAAATTGCAAAGCAAGCTGCTACCTCTCAAAAAGCACCTATCTTCCACCTGACTCCCTGTCTGTTTCCCCCAGCTGCAGTTCTTATCGTTTCTCTCACTGAAAGGGAAAAGCTAGAAAAACCAGGGGCTGAAGAAAACTCAGAAGGGAAGTGGTTGTTGCCAGATCAGAGGGAAATATTTTCCAAACCACTCATGAGAGAAGTCCTGGCCCAACTACATTAAGGAACTCACTGGGGACCTCAAGCTATGTGTGATGCAGTTCCCAGAGTCTATGGGTATATAGGAATTTATACTTCAGCAAAACAAGTTGTGGATGGCTGCCTAATATATAAAAGAACTAATATACAAGCTCTAAGGAAACAATCTTTTGGGGGCAGATGTCCAAGATTAAGGCCATTCCAAAGCATTCAAGTTGACTATACTGAAATGCCCCTACTAGGTCACTTTAAATACTTATTAGTAGTAGACCATGTCCCTCAACATAATACCTTGGTTTGGACTAGTAGAAAACATTGACTCAGACAATGGGACTCATTTCACTACAAATATTATTAAAGGGCTTACTCAAGGTTGACAAATCATACCCCTTGGCATCCATCCTCATCAGGAAGAATAGAAAGGATGAATCAGACCTTAAAGAATCATCTAACTAAGTTAATTTTAGAAACTCCATTACCGTGGACTAAGTACCTCCCCATTGCTCTACTCAGGATTCAAACTGCCCCTTGAAAATACATTAGCCTATCCCCTTATTAAATGCTCTATGGGCTACCATATTTAAGTTCCACTAATGATATTCCCACTTTTGAGACCAAAGATCAATTCCTTAGGAACTACATACTTAGTCTATTTTCTACCTTATCTTCCCTTAGGACTAAAGGTCTCTTGGCACAAACCCTGCCTCTTGAGTTTCCAGTACATCAGCGCTGGCCTGGAGACTACGTCCTCATTAAGAGCTGAAAAGAAGAAAAACTTGAACCATCTTGGGAGGGACCATATCTAGTACTCCTAACGACTGAAATGGCAGTCTGAACCACCGAGAGAGGACAGACCCATCACACCCAAGTCAAGAAAATGCTGCCACCTCCATGGTCGCCGGCCATTGTCCCAGGGGAAAACCCTACCTAATTAAAGCTAAGAAAAATTTAACTCTCTTTCATCTATTCTATTACTCCTTCTTCTTTCCCTGTTCTGTTGCTGGCCACCTTGTTATTAACATAACCAGATGTGACTCACCTCAGATCATTACCTTTTATGCTTGTTTATGTGCCTTGTGGGGACATCCTAAGCCAGAGACAGCTTGCAGCAGCAGAGAAATACCTCTGCACCTCCAGGGAAGATGCTTCTAAATTGTTTTGGTGCCCGTTTTGTCATACTTGGGAGTGTGTTGTTTGGACTGCTCAAAGTCAATCCTGGGTCCCTTCGTAAAATTTATCTCCATTTTACTGAAGGAAGTGTCCCTCCCAACTGTCAACATAACCACTGTAACCCAGTGCAAATTTCCATCACCATCCCAACTCTCCAAGATTCCTCCCCCATCCTAAACCGTTTCTGTGGTATGGGAGCATCAACCTGTTACAAAATGATGTAACATTTTCCTGTTACATTAACAGGAAAAGATCCAATAGGGTTTTTCGAGTTGTACCTCATTGCCCCCCACCCCTCACATCCCCACCTCTATCCTCTTCAAAACCTGCTAACCAGACTGTCGTCTCGCCACCACCTAATGACAGAACCGAAGTGGCTATCGTAGAGGTTAAAATTTTAAAACAACATTGGCAATTGAGACAGGATATCAGGATGCAAATGCCTGGATGGAATGGATTGAATATTGTGTTCACACTCTAAACAAAAGCGACCGTTAGGCTTTTGTGCCCAGTAGACCAGAGGCCCAAGTTGTCCCCTTTCCACTTGGATGGTCTTCTGACCAACCCGGCATGAGCTGTATGGTGGTTCCTTTCCAAGACCCCAGAGCCTGGGGTAATGAATTCTGTCGAATTCACTCTCTGCTATTCCCTGAAGTTCAACACCCTGTGGTTCAGCCCCCGAGGGCCATCCACCCTCCATCTCTTGACGCTAACTTTGCTTTCTGTCTCTCATGACAGGGAGAGAATTTGGCATCTCTTGGAGACTTAAAGGGATGCAGTGAGCTTAAGTCATTCCAAGAGCTTGCCAACCAGTCTGCCCTTGTTCATCCCTGAGCTGATGTGTGCTGGTATTGTGGTGGACCCCTACTGGACACTGACAAGCAACTGGAGTGGCACTTGCACTCTAATCCAATTGGCCATCCCTTTCACCCTGGCATTTCATCAACCAGAGACAGGGAAAGCACAACACCCGTAAAACAAGAGAGGCCCCTCATGGATCTTTCGACTCTCATGTTTATATAGATGCAGTTGGAGTCCCATGGGGGTTACCTGATAGATTTAGAGCCTGAGACCAAATAGCTGCAGGACTTGAATAATTATTTCCATGGGTAACTATTAATAAAAATGTAGACTGGATAAATTGCATTTATTATAACCAGCTGTGATTTATTAATTGTACTAGGGACGCTGTGAAAGGAATAGCCGAACAATGAGGGCCTACTAGCCAGATGGTTTGGGAAAACAGAATGGACTTAGATACGATATTAGCAGAAAAAGGTGGAGTTTGTGTTATGATAGGAACCCAATGTTGCACCTTCATTCCCAACCATACAGCCCCTGTTGGAACAATTGCAAAAGCTTCACAAAGTCTTAATCAAATGAAATAGCCACAAATTCTGGAATAAATGACCCCTTCACAGGATGGTTAGGAAATGGTTTGGTAAATGGAAAGGACTCATGGCCTCTGTTGTTACTTCTTTTGCATCGCAATAGCTATGCTTATTCTTGTTGGATGCTTTATCATACCCTGGGTTCATGAACTAGTCCAAAGACTTATAGAAACAGCTGTTATCAAAACCTTCCCCAATTCTTCCCTATCTTACACTGATAGATTCTTTCTCCTAGAAGAACAACAAAGCGGAGTCATGTTAGATAAGTTTGAAGAGGAAAATGTATCAATTCAAGAAGGAGAAATTGTTGTTAAGAACAAATAGTTCCTCTTCAAAGGAACTGACTGCTGCTCTCCTTTGTTCTAGGTATTCTGTCTCTGCCTTGCATGCAGGAGACGCCTTTCTATAGAAGTAAATTGCCTTGCTGAGAACACTTTTGCCTGAGTGTTGGTTCTACTTTGCAGCACCGAGCACTTTTATCACCGACACTCGGGAGACTGAGGTGGGATAATTATTTGAACCTGGGAGGTGTAAGTTGCAGTGAGCTGAGATCATGCCATTGTACTCCAGCCTGCACAATAAGAATGAAACTCCGTCTGAAAAAAAAAAAAAAAGGAATGGAAATTTTAATAAAGGAATGATGACGAGAGAGTGTCATTGTGATCATCTAGACCACCTACCTTAATACATTTTCTCACATAAATGTACATGTATAGAACTGTCCCACACTGGTTATCTCAGTGAAAAAACGAGACCAATGGATATTCGTGAAATACCAGAAGCAATGTGATTACCTGAGAATGCTGCTGAAAAACTGAGCTGAGTAATTTGTGGCCTAAAGATACCTGACTTTTTCAGCATTTTAATGTATGTTTTAATTTCTTTTTTTAATGAGGACACTGTGGAGGTATGTTTTCTTTTCTTTAGCCAGAGTGGAAATGCCTCATTTATTTTTTTCTCCCTAGATGTCATGGTGCTGTTGCTTAGATTGAAGTGAGGAGAAAAAAAAAAAAAAAAAACAGGGAAGGAGATGTAATGAGAAGGCAATCAAATCAGCAGCTGAGCTTTAGGAAACTACTTCAAGCATTGAGCAAAGCAGTGGAAGAGATAGGAGGGGAGAAAACATTCTTGGAAATTTGGTAAGAGAGGGACGCTTGCCTCAGGAGGTACAAGAGCGTGTGTACAGTACTCGGCTTTCTCATACACGCATGTGGTTAGGCTGAGGATTTCCAGGCCCCTTTCTAAAGTGAAGGAATCTCCTGAAGCAGCTGGGCTGAAGCAGGGATCCCCAGTCCTTGAAACCTGAGTAGGCCTAGTGGCAGAGCCCAAGGCTGAAATCCTAGCATGCTAATCAGCTGCACAATCTCACCCTTAGCAAATTTTGTTTGCTAAACACCTTGTTCCTGTATATACAGCTCTGAAAGGGAATGCCCTCTCATTTTCAACATTCTGGGGTGAATGTTCTGCATCAGTCAGGGCTGCCATCATGGATCCTACATTCTTCCTTTTAAATCCACATGAGTTTCCTTTTTTCCTGATGTGAGCAAATTGAAATCTGCGTGCGAGTGCCTTGCAGAACGTACCATGCTCCTGATTAGCCTAGTCCTCTTACAATCATCGGTTTTGCAAGAGTAATTCAGGAAATGCTCTCAGTACAACCTAATTCCCGCAAATGCAATGAAACACAGGAGGATTCTGCAGATAGATATTTAATATACAAATAGTCCAAAGGAGCTGTTCAAAGCCATTTTATGTTGAGGATCCTGCTAGTTAATATGGGAGGATCGTTGCCAAGAAACATTGTAGTATTCTTTTTTTCCTGGAAATGTCTAAGATAATTGTCTTTTAAAGGTAAGAACATACTTGAAACCAGGTCTGCCTGCATTCCTAGCCCCTTCAGGTAATCTGAGAGGTTTATGATAATGAAACCCTCCTTTAGTCATTTACATTTCTTCAGTGGTTATTTATGCAAATACACAGATTTTTCACTACCTGGAAACAGATTCATGGATGAATGAATCTCTTCCTCCTAAAGAAAACATTTCAGCACTTCCAGCCAGGAAGTCTCCAAAAGAGTATTTGTTGGGTTGATTATAAGCTATTTTGATATCCTACTACACTGAGCTTTGGAAAATAAATAATTATATTTGTGACAGCAGAACCGAACCTTCAGAGGAATCACATTTTCACATAAAGAAGCAAAGTTTAATCCACTATTTAAAAAATGATTATATGAACCTCATACCACTCAGTGGATATCAAAATTAAAAGTCCTCAGTGTCTCTTCCACATGTATCGCCAACATAAGGAGAGACATCTCAAAGGAAAAAACAAAGAAATAAAAGGAGTGTGCGGTTGTCTTTTGCTTGAAATGTTAGCAGAGAAAGGGCTGTTGAGGTTTCTGCTCAGAGAAAAGGTTGTGGCCCCCTGGGATGGATCCTGTGAAAGATTCCTGATACCAGTTGGGTGGTGGTAATATTGGAAACACCCATCCAGCACAGAGAAAACCATCCTCATATGTGCTAGAAAACTGGCAAAGAATCAATAAAAAATATGATGAGTTCCGGCTTATTCTCAACCATGCAAGAAATAATGATTTTTAATTTGATAAAGTGTCAGAATCATATGAATTTATCACTTAAGGATCAAGTTGTTTCATGTCATTTCACTCACTGATGAAATAACCGTTTAAATAGATATGAATGATGGTTAAATAATTTTACTCTGCCTTTTTATTGTGATAGGTTGCTCTAGGAAAGCCTAGGTTTGCTTGATTCTTTTTTTTTTTTTTTTTTGAGACAGAGTCTCACTCTGTTGCCCAGGCTGGAGTATAGCAGAACAATCTCTGCTCACTGCAACCTCCACCTCCTGGGTTCAAGTGATTCTCCTGCCTCAGGCTCCCGAATAGCTGGGACTACAGGTGTGCACCACCACTCCCAGCTAATTTTTGTATTTTTAGTAGAGACGGGGTTTCACCATGTTGATCAAGCTGGTCTCAAATTTCTGACCTCCGGTGATCCACCCTCCTTGGCCTCCCAAGGTGATGGGATTACAGGCATGAGCCACCATGCCCAGCTGGTTTGCTTGATTTTCAAACTGTGATTTCTTATATTTAACAATCTGAAAATGCCTCAAGGCCTTTGCACTTTTTAAGTTCATGTTGGCTTTGTAAAAAGTTTCAACTTAGTGCTGAATTTTTTAAATTTATTTATTTATTTATGTATGTATTTATTTTTTGGAGACAGGGTCTTGCTCTGTCACCCAGGCTGGAGTGCAGTGGTGCCATCATCTTTGACCTCCTGGGCTCAAGCAATCCTCTCACCTCAGACTCCCAGGTCCACAGGTGCACATGACCTTGCCTGGCTTTTTTTTTTTTTTTTTGTAGAGGCAGGTTGTCACTATGATGCCTAGACTGTTCTTGAACTCCTGGGCTCAAGTGATCCTCCCACCTCAGCCTCCCAAAATGCTGGGATTACACAGGCATGAGCCACTGCCACCAGCCTGCACTAAATTTTTAAAGTATAACACAAAAATTGCATTACATTCAAATGTATTAAAAATGATATATTTTGGTTTGGAAAAGATGGTTCTGAGTTCTGTCATCCAAAAGACCAGCAAAATGGCTCAATAGTAGAAAGGGAAGCTTTATTTGCAAGCTGGAAAGAGACAATCTCTAGGGTGGAACAAAGGTGCTCTCTCCTGGAAGAGGGGAAAGGACAGGTTGGGTTTTTGTCTTACAGGCCCTGTATCATATTCGACAGGTTTGGAGGCAAAGCTATACATATTTATAAGGGGAGCTATGTGAATACGTAATGGGTAAACATATGTGTAACATACATCCATATTCACTTTGGGTTTTAGCATTAAAATGAGGTGGAATTTGGCTTTTTACACCAAAAGATGAACTATGGGACACAAAGACGGTTTGTGTGCAGCCTCTGTGAGCTGCTGACCCTGAGGTCAGTCACAGCTTATCAGAAGAGGATGTTCGCCTAGGGCCGGGCCTCTGTCCCATCAGAGTCACAGTAGTCTAGATTGGAAATCAGAGCTGACAGATCCTATTGTTAGGGAGTTTAGCCCTAGGAACTTAGAAATTTCCCAGGCCAGCTGGGCCCTGGACCCTTTACTGGTAGGTGACTTTGTTTGCTTAACCTTTGGTTTCATCTCAGTGGATAAAGGGGTGTCTATTCTGGGATCTCAGATCACAGTTCCCATGCACATCACAAGGTGCACATGCAAGCAATACATGAACCCAGCATTCGAATTTAGTTTGAACATGGCTATAAGAACAAACCTTGGAGAAAGAGGGACCTTGGTGTGAATCCAACTCTGTTATTTTCTATGTGTGTCACCTTGGGCATGGTGTTTGGCTTCTCCTCAGTTCTTTCCTATACAGAGCTGGATTTATAAAGCCTAACTCTAGTGAGAATTAAGTGAGGTAATCATTCAATAAGACAATCAGCCAATCAAATGCTGTTGAGTAGTTACCAATTACCAAAGAGCATGTCTGAAACATAACTCAAAAAATAACACTGGTTATTATTAGAAAAATTTATTAATTTCCATCCATCTCCTATTGGATTAATTTATAGCGCCATCCACCACTAATAAACCATTTAGCCCAGAAGATAATCAGATTTCACTAATTTGGGCATGTTAACTCATCTTTAACTTTTTTTTTTTTTTTTTTTTTGAGATGGAGTCTTGCTCTATCGCCAGGCTGGAGTGCAGTGGCGCAATCTCGGCTCACTGCAACCTCTGCCTCCCGGGTTCAAGCGATTCTTCCACCTCAGCCTCCCTAGCAGCTGGGACCACAGGCACGTGCCACCATGCCCAGCTATTTTTTGTATATTTAGTAGAGGTGGGGTTTTACCATGTTGGCCAGGATGGTCTCGATCTCTTGACCTCGTGATCCACCTGCCTTGGCCTCCCAAAGTGCTTGGATTTCATCTTTAACTTTTAAAGGAGAAGTATAGCAAGATTTTTTTTTCTAATTTTACAGATGAAAACAGTAACATTTAAAAGTTTGAGAACCTTTTACAATACCGTAAAACTATTTAAGATCAGGTCTACAACTTATAGGCACAACTTGCATTCCCTATTTTGGAAAAAGATCAGTTGATTTTTGCTTTGCCATCTGCAAGCTAGCATGTAGGAATAATGTAATGGTTATGAGAACAAGCAAAAATTACATGTAAGAATGATGTTTGTTAAAGCAAACTAGATATGGCCTGAGAAGGACTCCGTACTTCTGTATTTGAGTCCTTGTGGATGAACTGTAACCTAACTTAACAGACAAAATTGAAAACCTAATAGTATGCACCTGTAACAATGGCTGAGTGTTGGCCAATCCCAGCCACCATACTTCAACCACTTACAGACTGCTGAGCGTTCAAACTGTGTTCAAATGAGGCCAACACCGAACTGTAACCAATCTCACTGTTTCTGTACCTCACTTCTGATTCCTGTACTTCATTTTACCTTTTTGTCTACAAATTTGTTCTGACCATGAGGCAGCCCTGGAGTTTCTGTGAATCTGCTGTGATTCTGGGGGCTGCCCGATTCTCAAATCATTCATTGCTCAATTAAACTCCTTTAAATTTAGTGTGGCTGAAGTTTTTCTTTTATCTTATTTAATTCCAATAATTACTAATATTCCTGTATCTATATGACTTATAGATGAAAACTCAGTTTCAATTTACACTTCTACCAATAGCATATGAGAGTGACCACTTATCCTTCAACGGTTGGCAATACTGACGTTTTAACAATGCGGTGAGTAAAACTTTTTAGTCTATTTTTTTTTTTCAGTCAGAGTCTTGCTCTGTCACCCAGGCTGGAGTGTTGTGGTACAATCTCTGCTAACTGCAACCTCCTCCACCTGGGTTCAGGCCATTCTCTTGCCTCAGCTTCCCAAGTAGCTGGGATTACAGGCATGTGTCACCATGTCCGGCTAATTTTTGTATTTTTAGTAGAGATGGGGTTTCACCATATTGGTCAGTGTGGTCTCGAACTCCTGATCCCGGGTGATCCACCTGCCTCGGCCTCACCAAGTGTTGGGATTACAGACTTGAGCCACCAGGCCCGGCCTAGTCTCACTATTGTTTTAATTACTATTTCTGTCCTCGCATATTAATTGCCAGTTTATGTTTCTCCTGCATCTTACTGCCTCTGCATTTCCCTTAAATTTTTTTCTATAGTGTTGATCCTCTCTTTAAAAAATGCAGATTTGTAGGAGTTACTTAAGACTATCAAAGATACTGACCTTATGAATGCAGTTGCATATATTGTTGTCAAATTTGAAGTTTGTCTTTTACCTTTTTTTGATGCTGTTGCATGTATGTCATGTAGATGCCTTAAATTTTCCATGCAGCAATACTGTTGATGATCTTCAATATAAATTCTAAGATTTGTATCTTTCTAAAGAAAGCCTTTTGGCTGGGCATGGTGGCTTACGCTTGTAATCCTAATACTTTGGGAGGCCAAGGTGGGTGGGTCACTTGAAGTCAGGAGTTCTAGACCAGCCTGGCCAACATAGTGAAACCCCATCTCTACTAAAAATACGGAAATTAGCCGGGCGTGGTGGTGTATGCCTGTAATCTCAGCTACTTGGGAGGCTGAGGCAGGAGAATCACTTGAACCCAGGAGGCGCAGGTGCAGTGAGCCAGCATCATGCCACTGCACACTCCAGCCTGGGAGACAGACTTCATCTCTAAAAAAAAAAAGCCTTTTCAACTTCAAGTGTATACAGATAATAATGATATCCCACTTTTTTCTATTACACTTGTAGTTTTATTGTTGATTAATTGCGATTTAGACGTTGTTTTCCTCCACTGCTGATTTGAAACCCCAGTGTGTGTGCCAGGGCTGTGGCAGCGTCATTCTGCTGGTGCCCCAATTCATGGTCCCCTGAGTCCCTCAGGAGCTGACCTCCGTTTCTCCACCTTTAATTTGGGCTGGCCTTGCTACTCTGGCCACAAGAATGCAGCAGAAGTGACAGTGCGCCAGTCTCAAAAGGCCATGCCTGTTGCTGCTCTCTTTCTCAGCAAGCCTGTGCTAGCCCGTTGGAGGATGAGAGGCCATCTGGAGGGAGCCTGCATTCCCCAGCCTAGAAGTGTTTACAGCTGGCCCACCCCAAAACAAGCAAGAGAGCACAGCCAAGACCAGACCTGCCCACTGGCTTGTACATTCATGACAAATAACAAAGGCTTATTATGTTAAAACATCAGAACCAAACTTATATAGACACCAAAGTTTCACATATACACTTTTTCCAAATATCGTTCCATTTTGTCAGTTCTAGGCATGCTCCTGAAGCATGCGTGTCCCTATTGCCATTCTGCTGGGCCTTTTCTGCCCTGTCCTTAGGTGTGTGTAGCATGAGATGTAGTGAGTGACAGTCCTCTGCTTGGCATGTCACAGATTCTCCCACATCCCCTAAATGCTTCTGGCAAGGGCTCTCTGTTTCCTTCAGTAAATGTCTACTCGATACCTCCTACGTGTGCGGTGTCATGCTAAGTTCTCTAGGAGGTAAGAGGATGAGCGTGAATCAGCTTGCCGGATTGCACAGGTGTCGCCACACTGTAGGTACTGAATAACTTTGTGCTGAAGAAAGTAAAAATAATTTATATGTCATTTTCTCCTAGAGCAAAGCACAGATCCCTCTTTTCACCAGAGGCAGATGATCACTCCCTCCTGCTCAAGGTATGGTTGGTAATAAAAGTAGGACAAGCAGAGAAAGACATGGGAAAATAAGGCTCATAGTATATAATCAACACAGTGATTCCATAAGATGAAGCTACTTTATTTTATAAAGTTCAAAACTGACCTATCTATATGAAGAGACTTTCCTGTTTTGCCAAAATTTTCTAATGAACCAGAAATATGTGTCTGGCAGCAGTCTAGATGGTTCGATGGCTGAAGTATCTTCAATCTCATTTTCTCATCCCTTTTCTCATTGCATACGTTAAAGCCAGACACTAATTGTACTGTATCTCATTTTATGTATTAATGAAATTGCAGCATGTTGTGAGATTTAATTAGATAATAAAGTACTTGAAGACCCCTCCTTGATAAGTCTGTGCAAGTGAATAATATTGCTAATTTAGTAATCATCATGTACACTGAAAAATTTCCCCTAAAATGTTCAGAGACACTTTTAAAACCCTAGATAATCACGTCAGCTTTGGGTATGTTAAAAAAAAAAAAAAAACAAGAACTGTTGAGGACCTTCATCTTGGGATGGATGAACTATGTCGCACTCACTCTCCTTTTTAAATTTCTATTTTTACCCCCTCTTCATTTAAATGTTTAATTAGTAAGGAACACTTCCATGCATTATAATTAAATGCAAGCACAGATTCTTCACCACAAAAGAGTCATTTTCCATTCGGTTTATACAAAGTTTTGTTTTGTTCCTGAATGAATCAATATGAAAATTAAGCTCGTTGTCTTAAAGCCTTAAAAAGAAGTATCGCTTTCATAATACAAGGAAGATTAAAATGAATTAAAAGTCTCAAAGCATATCCTTTTAGAATAATTGCATGCTATATTCTTGCAACCCTTAAAGGTAGCTTTCCCGGAGAAAAGAAAAACGAACAAAGGAAGCCTTTCGTTCCAGTTCATCTTCTTTAGAAGCTGGAACCTTTTCACAGTTGAAGCACAATTTTTCACTTTTAATTGGTTAGCTTGTAATGGGAAGATTGTGGAACAAAAAGCAATCCTTGTTCTGATTAGTGATGGAGGCGACCTGTGAGAGTTGGGAGGTTTGGAGGTAAAGAATAGAATAAAAGACCTCACATTTATATGTTTATTGGGATCTTCTCCAAACATTCAGACCCTTTCAGAGCTGCAGAATTTGACTAGAAATCCTATACATAAAAATGTGCTGAATCGAGGAAATTCTCATTTTATCTCTTCAGTCCTCATTCTGGACTTTGTGTTCCAAAGTTCCTGTGAAATGTGTATATGTCTGTGAATGTGTAAATGTCTGTTTGCATCTGTGGTAAAAAGAATGACAATTATTCCTTAAATTCTTTCTATGTTGAAAACCTTGCCTGATGTAACATATACTGAATTTTTTATCTTAGTACTACTGGCTTGAGAGCCAAGGTAGAAATACAATGAGATGTAGAAGCCTTTCCCTGAATACCGCTGTTCTTCTGTTAGCACTTCACATTTTCCACTTCAGCCAGGACCCTAAGTTAAAGATACTCCAGCATTAGTAAGGTAACTTATAGTTTATAGTTATCCATTTCATGTGTTTCAAAACAGCCAAAAGAATTCTAATGGTTCTGGCACAAAGAAAAACGTTTAAGATGATGAATATCTGAGTACACCGATTTGATCTTTACAAATTATATGAATATATTAAAATATATGTACCCCAAAACTATGTACATTTATTATACCTGGGTAAATAAAAAGGAAGAAGATATCCAACACTAAATAGGTTCCTTTCCTCTACCTTAAAATATATAATGGGCATGAGTTCAAACTGAACTGGATATAGGACTGCTCATACTTGACCAAAATGTGTGTTCATTTTGTTTTGGTATGAATGTGGCTACCCACTCTCTTTGTTCAAAGAAGAACAGATAATTCCAGGGTTTTCTGTGTGCAAACTGCACCGTATTTAAACAGAGACAGCTGGTGTCTTAATTATTGTGGTGTCCAGAAGCTAATATGTATGGATCTGTCCACCAGCATTTAAATAGGAGTGGTCTTTCTCTAATTACAGGGGGAAAGATAATGGAAATCACCGTGCCATTAGAAAAGGGAACCACAGGCCCACCAATTGCATTGATGCCATATCAGTTTATGTTCATGTGAATTAGGAAGTTGAAGCAGAGTCCATAGCGATGGGTTATGTTGAAAAAAATTATAAATAAATAGATATATGGATAGATACTCTTTTTTCTCCAATAATTTGTTACACACTCTATTGCCCCAAAAATGCTCACATCATGATCCTATGTAGATAGTCAAATAATTTTCTAAAACACTCACTTAACATTTTATTGATGACTTTAACTCTGTGCCTGAAGCATCAACGGGTTCACTTAACAAGCAGGTTTGCGTAGCCCGAGAAGGCTGATTCATCTGCTGATACGGCAGCAAGGAATCAAATGTACTTCCCCAAGGAAGGCAGGATAAAAAGCTTTCCTTCACTCCCAGATGCTGACATCTGATTGAAGAATCTTTTGCTGACAAATGTGGCCAGCAAAGCCCTCTTTCCTTGGCTACTTCTGAAATATAGTGTAGCTTAACTATGATTTCCAGGCACTAATGTCCCTGATCCCAGCTCTGATCAGCTGCTTAGCACAATAATAGTCAAACATTTGTGAACAAGTGTTCTTAGGCCAGAAGACATTCACCTTTCCACTCCCATGGGAGGTTTTCTGCCCTTCCCTGCTTGTGTCTGACTCAGCTCACACTCTGCCTCTTGGGGGAGTCAGATAGTTGGCGCTTCTCTAACCCTTGGGGTGTAAGCATACGTAGACTCCTCTCTCTGGGTTATGGTGACTTATTTGAGAAACAGACTTTTAAAAGTCAATTTAAAAATCACTATGATACACATACACATCAGCTGGCATAGTCAGTTCTGAAACACGTTTCAGAAAAGGATGAGGAGGTAAGAAAGAATAAAAGTTATTAATAGTAAAATTAGTTTGTGAAAGAAATATGGAAAACAGAATGTGTGCATTCTCTCCAAGTACCTCCACATGAGATACGTTTTCATTTCGGAAGGAAAAGAATGGCACTGCTAGGGTGGTGAAAGTGGCAGATGGGTTTGTATTAATCTGCTCTAGCATACCTATAAAGAAATACCTGAGGCTGGTAATAAGAAAAGACATTTAATTGGTTCATGGTTCTGCAGGTTGTATAGGAAGCAAAGTGGCATCTGCTTCTGGGGAGGCCTCAGGAAGCTTCCAATGATGGCAGGTGAAGCAGAAGTAGGCACACTACATGGCAAAAGCAGGAGCGAGAGAGAGTGAATGTGGGGTGGGAGGTGTCACACTTTTAAATGACCAGCTCTCACAAGAACTCACTACTGTGAAGATGGCACCAAGCCATGAGGGATCCTCTCCCAAGATCCAAACACCTCCCCCCAGGCTCTACCTCCAGCACTGGGGATTAGAGTTCAACATGGAATATCCAAACTCTATCAGATTGTAACCCCTTATAAGAGTTACATCCCCAGTAATGTGACACAATCTTAGCATGTCATGGGCTCCATGCCGTGATGTACTCAGAAGGACATATTCATGCTTCTATGGTTGTCTTTCCAAAAATGTACAACCTCAGTCTAATCATGAAAACTCAGACAAACTCAGATTGAGAGAATTTGTACAAATATAACTGACTTAAAAAGTGTCCAGGTCATAAAAGAAAGGCAGACTAAGGAACCCTAATTGACCAGAGGCAAGCAAGGAGTGACTACTAAGTACAATGAAAGACTGCAGAGGGAAGAGACCCTTTTCAAGGAAGCTGCTGCAGTCTCAGTAAAGCTTGTAGGTTACTTAATAGCAATGGGGCAGTGTTGCTAGCATTAGAAAAAACTGAGTGAAAGACATGCAGGGACTCTACTATTTTTACGACTTTTCTGTATGTCTAGAATTATTTTAAAGGAAAAAATTAGAATAACAATACAAATGCTCCTTGACTTATAACAGCGTTATATCCCAATACATCAATCCTAAGTTGAAAATATGATCAATCCAAGATGCATTTAATACACCTAACCTACCAAGCATCACAGTTCAGCCTAGCCTACCTTAAATGTGTTCAGAACACTTACATTAGCTTACAGTTCAGCAAAATTATCTAACACAAAGTCTATGTTATAAAAGAGTGTTGTATATCTCATGTAATTTATTGAATACTGTGCTGACAGTGAAAGATGAAGTGGCTGTATAACAACTCAAAGTATCATTTCTACTGAATGTATATTGCTTTCCCACCATCATAAGTCAAACCATTATTAAGGTGGAGACCATTCATAATTAATTTTTATTGATCACTATGTGCTAAACACTATTCTAACTCAAATATATGTAATCTTACATATGTACTTTCATTTACTCTTTGCAAAGTCTGAAAAGATAGGGAATGCTATTGTCCTCATTTTAGAAATGTGGAAACGGTGCCATGTAGAGATTAGGTAACTTGTGCCAGTGCAGAGGTTAGGAAAGGTCAGAGCCAGGACTGGGACTCAAGCTGTCTAGATCTGAAGATTGTCTGACTTCCCCCAGGTTTCTTTACTGACTTTAAATAAGAATCAAGTTAATTGTAATCCCTTAGGGTGCATGTTCAAGAAAAAATTTAGGTTCCCACACAACCAGAAATGGAAAGGTATGGTTGAAATGAAAACTTACCTAGAATAGCATAAATGCGGGCAAAGAAACTCTGCATGTACTGATGTGGCTTCCTCAGTCTCTGGTACGGAAGAACATGTGCATTGCTGAAGAGGGGAAGCTTTCCCTAAACCACTCAGTGGTGCTGGCGAAAGCCTGACCACTCGCTCTCTGCAGAAGGTGGGTGCAATGTGCAGCATTCTCCTGTTCTCTTAGTGAAATGTTCCCTCCTTGGCCAATTTCAAGCAACCAACATGACTGGTCGACATTGGCTCTTAAAATTCATAAAAAATTTACAGTTAGCTCTTGAGCAGCCTCTAGCACATTTTACTTATTTATCATTGCAATCGCCACGGCATCTTATTTTTAAAGAAAAAAAAAGTTCAGAGGGAATGAAAAGTAGGTGGAAAAAAAAACACACCTTCTAGTAATACATCTAATTCTTGTGCAAACACCAAGAAGAACATGCATAAAAGCAGCTCTGTTTCTGTAGGGCTGATCCATGTTATGCATCAATTCTTTCTGGAAGACTGTCATGCATAATAGTTCTAAAATTTGATTTTTTTCTTGCTTACCTAGTGATCTGTTCACAATCACACAGCAATTGGTCTGCTTGTGCTGCAGTGACCCCGGGCATAGACAGGCGGAACCCGGTCAGAAGCACCTCCCACACTCACTGTCTACAGGGTTTGAAGGCTTTTTAAAGAAGTCACAAATTTAAAAATAAAGTGTATAAATATGTAACTCATACTGAAAAATATGATATATCCATCGAGAACACAGAAGCAAAGCTGTTGGTGGGGGAATAACGACTTCACATTGTTTATTTTTATTTTTGTGTGTTGGGACATATGGAATATCCCAATGTAAATCTTCTGGGACAGGAAGGCGAGTGTTTTGACTATGGAGAAAAAAAGGATTACCTGATGAGTTCTGAACCAGACAGAATGCCTGGTGGCACACTGAGTTATCCCACCCTCAACTCCTTTACTCTACTAGGCAACATACGCACAAGCACTTTGATGACCTAGATCACTCTCATTCATTCAAAAACACAAATTTAACACGATTTTCTACTACCTGCTAGGCATGTTTTCTAAACTGAAGACAGAATATTGAATGTTTTCTGCTCTCATGGGGCTCATGTACTGGTATTCAAAAAGTGATTTTTTTTTACATTTTTGATAAGTATTATGGAATTAAAGGAAGATATATGACTGTATTAATCCATTTCCACACTGCTATAAAGAACTGCCCGAGACTGGATAATTTACAAAGGAAAGAGGTTTAATTGACTCACAGTTCAGCATGGCTGGAGAGGCCTCAGGAAACTTACAATCATGGTGGATGGCACAGAAGAAGTAAGACACCTCCTTCACAAGGCAGCAGGAAGGAGAAAGAATACAAGTGGTACTACCAACCACTTATAAAACCATCAGGTCTTGTGAGAACTCACTATCATGAGAATAGCAAGGGGGAAACCACCCCTGTGATTTAATTACCACCACCTGCTCTCTCCCTTGACAGGTGGGGATTATGGGGTTTACAATTTAAGATGAGATTTTGGGTGGGTGAGGGACACAACCAAACCATGTCAATGACTTTGAGTAATGAGCAATTTAACCTAGCCTGTAGGCATCTGGCAAGGTTTCCCTGAAGGAGTTTCCAGAGAAAGATCCCTAAGAAGCAAAGTAGGCTTAGGAGTTATCTGCATGAAGCCCACCACTGAGCAGAAAGGTGCCCCAAGTATAGGGAACCACATGCTCAAGGTTTTGAGGCAGAAGGAGTCAAGAACTGAAAGGCCATTGGGTTGGGAGCTTTGAAAGCCAAAAGCACAAGCAGGAACCCCTTGTAAAGGCTGTTGCAGGTTATGTTCTGATATTTGTACTTTAGCCCAAGAGCAGAGGAGGCCATTAAAGAATGAGGCAGAGTAGGACATAATCAGAGCTGCAATTAAAGTAAAAGCAGAACTTGCTTAGCTTAGGCTATAAACCCTTTGACTATGAGGTGCAGAATGGTTCAGTTAGTTCATATTGAAAGCACATGACAATAGCATTCTGCTAGGCGGTTAACTACTTCTAGTAGAAGTGAAGGGGTGGACAGGGAGCTAGCATACTTTGTGCAAAACCAACTATTATTTTAAGTTCTAACTAGGAGCTCCTATTTCCCAACTGAAAACCTGTAATATTGCCCTAATAAGAATTCCTAAGTGTTTGCTTTTTAAGTTTATGTTTTGTTTTTAAAGAAGAGTCTAGATTTACAAGGCCTCACTAAGCATTCCGATACTGCAAATAGAAGGAGATAAATTATTTAATTCCCTTGGAACATATAAAGTCTACCACTCCCATATGGGTTCATTTTCCTCATCAACACATTTTCTAGTATCTATTATTTAATAAGCAGTGGCTTCTGTTTGCCAGATGACATATTGAGCCCAGGGTACGCCCCAAACCTCACCCCAAATTCCATGGCAATGACAGAAGACATACAAACATAAGGGGGGAAAATCTGCAACACTCTGGAAATCAGAGGTTAGGCCCATCCATGGACCAAGAACTCTGAGGAGTTTCTAAGAGACGCAAGGCACCTGGGATTAAAGAGGAGGACTAATCAGGGAGGAACATCCCAGAAGTCAAGGTAAGCCAGGGCAAGCTGGGCCTGGAGGGGAGCTGGATATTTTTGCCAACAAGCCCCCCAAGAATGCCTTAAAAATTGGTAGTAAGAGAGGTCTTATAACCTTAGGGAAAGGACCAACATATTTGACTTTACAAACAGTAAAAACTTTTGTGAGGCAAAAATGAAGTTATTAAGAACTGTAAATACAAATAATAATAGCAAATGGAAAATATTTCTGCAACACAGACACAGATAAAGGCTTAATACTCTTAATACATAAAAAGCATTTTAAGAAACATTAAGAAAAATACAACTACCACGATAGAATAATGGCAAATAACCAAAATGGTAAGTTGTAAAAGAATACAAGTGACCATAAATCTGTTTTGTTTTGTTTTAATGCTCAGCTTATAAATAATCAAAATAATTGTAAAACAATAAACCATCTTTTTAAACCAAGCAGCTTAGCAAACGTGGCACTACCCAGTGCTGACAAATGTGGAACCCTACTCCTGCAGCAGTGCCAACTTTTAGGAGGAAAACCTAGAAATTAGCATTACAAAGCTTGGAAATGTTACAGACTTAAATGTATCAGTTTCCTTTTTAGGGACGGGCACAGTGGCTCACACCTGTAATTTCAGGACTTTGGGAGGCCGAGGTGGGCAGATCACTTGAGATCAGGAGTTCAAGACCAGCCTGGCCAACATGGTGAAACCCCGTCTCTACTAAAAATACAAAAATTAGCCAGGTGTGGTGGAGGGTGCCTGTAATTCCAGCTACTGCGGAAGTGGAGATTACAGTGAGCTGAGATTCCACCACTGCCTTGCAGCCTGGGCCACAAAGTGAGACTTCATGTCAAAAAAAAAAAAAGAAAAAAAATTTCCTTTTTAGGTACCAGTCAGACACATTTGCAGATTATCTGTTCATTGGAGCTTTGTTTTTGGTAATTGTGGTCAGTTGGATATCCTCCCTTCAACTTCCTGACCCCATTGATGTCCTTCCCAGAATCTCAGAAGGTGAATTTATCTGGAAATAGGGTCATTCAGATGCAATTAGTTAAGATAAATTATGCTGGCGCAGTGTGAGACCTTAATCCAACACTATGAGTGTTCCCACAAGAAGAGAAGAGGCCTGGGTGCAGTGGTTCATTCCTGTAATCCCAGCGCTCTGGGAGGCAGGCAGGCAGATCAGGAGGTCAGGAAATCGACACCATCCTGGCTAATATGGTGAAACCCGTCACTATTAAAAATTAAAATTAAAAAAAAAAAAAATTCGCCAGGCTCCTGTAGTCTCAGCTACTTGGGAGGCTGAGGCAGAAGAATCACCTGAATCTAGGAGGCAGAGGTTGCAGTGAGCCGAGACTGGGCCACTGCACTCCATCCTGGGCAACAGAGTGAGACTCCATCTCAAAAAAAAAAAAAAGAAGAGAAGAGACACAGAGACACAGACATATGGGCAAAGGTCACGAAAAGACACAGACTGGAGTGATGCGTCTAAAAGGAGTACCAAGAACTGCTGGCAACTTCCAGGAAGGAATAAGCAAAGATGGGTCCTCCCCTAGCACCTCCAGAGACAGCATGACCCTTGCAACACCTGATTTTGGTCTTCTGGCTCCAGATAGAATGAATTTCTGTTTTCTTTTTCTTTCTTTCTTTTTTTTTTTTTTGGACACGGAGTCTTGCTCTGTCGCCAGGCTGGAGTGCAGTGGCAGTCTCGGCTCACTGCAACTTCCACCTCCCGGGTTCAAGTGATTCTTCCGCCTTAGCCTCTCGAGGAGCTGAGATTACAGGCACGTGCCACCCTGCCCAGGTATTTTTTGTATTTTTAGTAGAGACGGGGTTTCACCATGTTGGCCAGGATGGTCTCGATCTCTTGCCCTCGTGATCCACCCGCCTCAGCCTCCCAGAGTGCTGGGATTACAGGCGTGAGCCACCGCGCCTGGCAGAATTTCTGTTTTAAGTTCCCAGTTTGGTACTTTGTTATCGCAGCTCTAGGGAACTGGTGCAAGACTAACATCAAACCCAAATGACCACCAATGCGGATTGGTCAGTAGTTATGAAAACTGTGCATAGCGAGTCCCTGTGAAGCCAGTAGAAACAATGAGGTATATCTGTGTGGATGGATATAGAAAGCTGCTGCAATGTATCAGGTGAAAATACCTGGTTCTGTAACAACACACATGATGTGATTTTATTACAACAATAAATATGCATCTGAAAAAAGAAGAAAAAGACATAACTCAAATTGTTAGCCATGTGTTTTATTGGATTCTGTATTGCTTATAGTTTTCTTTTCTCGTTTTTACTGGCAGAGTCTGACTATGTTGCCCATTCTTATGGCGAACCTCCCACCTTGGCCTCCTGAGTAGCTGAGACTACAGGGGCATGCAACCACACCCAGCTCTTGCTTATTTATTTATTTATTTATTTGAGACAGGGTCTCTCTCTGTCACCCAGACTGGAGCACAGTAGCAAGATCTTGGCTCACTGCAGTCTGGGACCTCTTGGGTTCATGTAATCATTCCACTTCAGCCTCTCAAGTAGCTGAAACTACAGGCATGTGACACCATGCCAGGCTAATTTTTGTATTCTTTTTTTTTTTTTTTTTTTTTTTTTTTTGTTGAGATGGTGTTTCACCATGTTGCCCAGGCAGGTCTCGAACTCCTGAGCTCATGGGATCCACATACTTCAGCCTTCCGAAGTGCTGGAATTATAGGTGTGAGCCATTGCATCTGGCCCCAGCTCTTGTTTGTAATTTAAAAATGAGAATATATTACTTACAAAATCAACAAAACTCTTTAAGATATTTCCATTTTGGAAGAAAAAAATACCTTTAAAAAAAGTAATAAAGCACTATCCTGAGAAATATCCTTCAGTATCAAAATAATGTCATTAATATTTCTTCTCTGAATGAGTCACAACTCACTCTCGGAATGATATTTTATTTGTAGACTTTTTTATCCTAAATTTGAATCACATTAAAGAAATTGGTGGCAATTCCCTTTTCATACAGATGTTGCTGAAAGGAAAATCTTGAGATAAAAATGAAAGCTAAAAAATACATTTGCTAAAGAACCTCTTCATTAAAAGATTTTTACTTGCCATTTCTGTTGCTCTCAATGTATCAGCCAATATAGATATCTTCGTATTTTTATGTGATTTATCTCATTGTATCATTGTCATTATTGTCTCATTTTTTGAGACAATATTTATTCTTCTCCCTTTTTGGTAAATAGAGCTTTTTCTGAAAAATAAATTACTTTTAATGCCTCCAGTTAAAAATAATCAACTTGGGAAGTTGCTAGATTAGAAGTAATGCCCCCAAATCAAACAATATGTTTTCAGTACTCTTTTAGGATATAGTCCTAGAAAGATCTAAATTTTTAGGCTATTCTTGACAAAAGCTTTGAAAGTGATATTTGCCCTGTCTCTGTACTGGATTTGATATGCTGTCTGAGTTTCCTCTCTTCAAGAGATACGTGCCATTCACTATGCTTCTATGACACTCCATGCATTTTGTATATATCATTTCATCCTCATAACAAATCTATAATGTAGGCGTTATCATCCTTCCTTAGAAATGAAGGAACTGAAAGTCAGAGGGGTTAGTAAACATCTCAGACCGCACAGCCAGGAAATGAACAAGACAAGCCTGAAATCAAATTTATTTTATTTCCAAATCTATGCACTTTCTATTGCATACTGAAATCCCTCAGTATAATCTACATAATAAATGTGTCCTGATATCTTATGTAAGCTATATGGTCTTTTTGCTTTGTTTTGGAAATGTCCACTGCTTTATTAGCTGGAAATGGAGGAAAGTGAGGGCAGATATAGAAGTTTATGCTAAAACAAAACATCATCTGTAGAACAAAAATGAAAAACAAATAGAAAATATGATTGTAAAAACCTGATTGAATAGAACACAGCTTAAGCCATTTTAAAGAATGAAACTTAGTACATGAAATAATACACACTATGCATTATAAATATCTTTAAGTATGATGCTTATGCTGTCTATAATTATAAATTGTAGAAGAAACACAATATTTTTAAATAATATCCTTTCTGTTTCAATCAGAATATAAAATGTCAAAGAACTGACATTTCAATGTCGTAAAGATCTAATATAAGTATAATTTCTCTTAAATCTCTTGTTAATATGGTAAGTTTGTTACTTATCTGAGCAGGGTTTGGAGCAGAGTTTGTTAATATTGTAAGCTTGTTACACATCTGAGCTGAGATTGTAGTAATACGCAGGTTCTCCTACAGGGCGCTTTCGTGTGTTAGCTGTGCCTTTTGCTTTTTCGTTTGTTGCAGTGATGGCCACACTGTCAGGTGGAGGCTCCCACACGGTTGAAGGCAGAAATAAATGTTTTCATTTTGTTAAGATCAGTTTAGTCAGGGCTTCCACTAACACATGCACCCTGAACATCCAGGCTGCAGATCAGAGACCCGGAAAGGAACTCTTGAGAAAACACAAATGAATGTGCTCTTGAACCTAGTGGTAACTGCGCAGCTTCTTATCCAACAAGCCAGCAAGGGAGGGGTGGTATTTACTTGCTGATGTGGCTGCTTTCCTCTTTCAGACTCTGAGCTCTCTGAAAGCAGGAGGCTTGTCGTTTTCATTTCTGCTTTAACCTCTGTGCCTGGCAAAGTGCCTGTCAATAATGGAATAAATGAATGGGACTGACATCAAATTAGTGCAAATGGCTTGAAAGTGAAGGTGAACATAGGACCTCAAGGTTGTTATAATTATTGTCAGTTCATCATTATCAAATTCATAAATCACATGAGACATGCAAGTAGTGGGTAAATGCATGCAGGACTTCCCTGAGTCCTAGAGACTGGAAATATAGCAAGATGCCGGGAGCTAGAAAGGGAGATTTGGGGGAATGACTTAGATTGGAGGTGGATACAAGCACTTTTCATAGCTCCGATGCATTTGATTACAGCTTTCATGTGCACAACGCTATAAATGATGGAGAGATAATTCAATCTTTTTGATTAAATATATTTACATATAACAGAGTGACGATGGGGTAGTGATTGATCTATGAGGTAAAATGCAATTGGGGAAGTTGTCAATGTATTAATTAAACAGTGAAGGGAATCATCCTTCTGGAAGTTAAAAGAAATAAAATCTGTCAGGGAAAGGCACGTCAGGGAGGGCTGTTGAGTGGCCATGAGCCTGGACACGAATGAGCAGCACTGTGGAATTTGGATCTAACCGCCAATTCAGATAGTGCTCAGAGAAAGATGGAGCTTTAACTAGAACATTAAAAAAAATCCCATCGCTTTGGGAGGCTGAAGTGGGCGGATCATCTGAGGTCAGGAGTTCGAGACCAGCCTGGCCAATATAGTGAAACCCCTTCTCTACTAAAAATACAAAAATTATCTGAGCATAGTGGCACACACCTGTAGTCCCAGCTACTTGGGAGGCTGGTGAAGGAGAATCGTTTGAACCCAGGAGGCGGAGGTTGCAGTGAGCCAAGATGGTGCCATTGTACTCTAGCCTGGGCGTCACAGCCAGACTTCCTCTCAAAATAAAAAAAAAAAAAAGATTGAATTTGTTATCCTAAAATCATTGTTCATTGTTCATTTGAATGCTTAATTTTTAAAACAAGGGCCAAGATATCCTTACACACAGTGTGAATTTCTGCAGAGTAGCAGAGGGGATGATGGGTTGTTGCTCAAGATGCTAGCTTTGTCTCAAGAGTAATTTCAACAATGCCCATTAAAGTCTTAGGTCTCAGAGGAAATCGGGGATCATGTGACCTAACGTACAAATCCCCTGCCTGGCAGCTGGAGTGGTTCCTGTGTGTCCGAGGAGAAATGGGACACAAATATTTATGGTTAGTGCCCGTGACACGTCAGCATATCAGCACCTTCACTCTACCCCACTCACAGGTTCCACTCATTTCAGCTAGCTTGAGTGAAATATCATAGCAATTATAAAACTCAACGTACCGGGTGGGAGAGCTTTAAGAATGGCTCCAGCAAATTGCTTCCATTTTTCAGCTCACAGTGAGAAGAAAGGCAGAAACTGAGAGAGGTGAAAAAGAAAGCCAACGAGCATGCCTAATACAGCGTGTATATCCTGCATATGTACATATATAAATATATTAAGCTTCCCTTTTGTGCCTTGGAGAGAAAAGAGCAGCAATCAGCAATTCTGGGATGATCAAATAGATTAAAGTGAACATCGTATATGTCTCAGAGGAGCCAGTGATAACATCTTTATTCTTGCTTAGCTACCTTCTCCTCCACACTGTGAGGGAATATATTTTATTAAAAACATTTCTTTTACCTGGAGGTCCTGTCAACTAACTAACAGAATGAAAAGAAACTGAGAGTCTTCTTTGTGTGCCAAGAAATAAGCTAGTTGAGAAAGTGTTATTTAAAAATACATATACATCAGGAGAGAGCAAAGAAATGGCTTAAATGTTTCCCCTTGCAAAGTTGAACAGCGTTTCTGCTTCCTCAATGGCCTTCCTTTAGTATTCAGGAGATGTTTCCTCATCAAAAATAAACTCCCCACTAAAAATAAGCAATTCGGTCCTTAAAATCTCTTTTCAAAGATACATAAAGCCTTTTATTTGAAAACTTTGTCGTCACTACAACATTGGAATTCCTTGATCTTATTTTTACTAGATATCACAGATTTTGGAATGCATTTTATTGACAAGAGTCGGATAATGCAATTTAATCTAATTTGACCCAATGTATTCTGATGTTTTCACTACAGCTGTCATGTTTCAAAATGTTGGCCAGGCTTTCTGTAGATCCATTTAAGTCTAAGTTTTAAAGATAAAGATAGATATGCCTCAAAAATGTTTCAGTTGATTCTGCTTTATAGCTGAGATCTCCTCAACATCAATAGGGAACAGGGCAATAAAAGACTAATTTATGTTCTAAAATTTTCTTTCAATTTCTGGATGTTAGAATATGGCAATAAACCATAATTGCAAATTTCATTATTTTAACTAGTCTTTACTGCTAGCTGTCAAAAGGATAAACACATAAACATCAAACTCCATCTTATAAAGATTCCATTTTTTATTTTATTTTTTTATTTAAAGACTGGATTTCACCATGTTGGTCAAGCTGGTCTTGAACTCCCGACCTCAGGTGATCCACCCGCCTTGGCCTCCAAAGTGTTTGGATTACAGGCGTGAGCCACCGCGCCGGCCTAAAGATTCCATTTTTAAAGAAACACTTTAAAAGAGAGAGTGTTACTTTAAAATTGAAAATTTGTGAAATTTTCCTCCAATACTCTTAATCAGAATTGAGTCCCTCAAAAGAGAGACAACTAGCCTGGGATTTTCAAAAATGTTCTTTCTGATGCAAAGTCAGAACTAGGGAAAGGCTTAACACACATCATATACTTGTGCCTTCCAAGCAATCAGTTTAAAAATCAGTTTTTGAACAGATTGCCACCAAATTTCACCACAATTATTTTTCCTGATTTATTTTCCTCACTCACAGAATGGGGGCTCATACAGGAGGCGGTAGCTCTAACATCCTTGCCACTTCCCACGTGAATGCCCATCATGTGCCTGGTCAAACAGGAAGCCAAAATAAAGTACGCCTTTCAGTCGATGAGAAACCAAGGTGTAACGATTTCAAGTCATCTGCCAATAGTGAAGAAGATGTAGAAGAAAGTTTTGAATCCAGCTCTGCTTGACTCTAAATCCCTTGAGTTCTGTGCTCCAAAGCCCATGGAGCACAGAATTCAGATGTTTTCTGCTGCGTCTTCCTCAATGCCAAGTCCGACATCACTGTGTTCTTCTCTAATCCTTCCTTCTTTATTTTTGTGTCTTCTCCATTGTGCACTGGCTAATTTTGTTCAGTCAGTCTTCTGTCTGTTCCACAATTACATGACTTCAAATGATCATCGTTTTGCTTTTGAGACAAAATGTCCAAAGGTGTTAAGACTCAGTGAACTACATTTCCAACTCTTATGCTTTGCTGGACCAGAGCACATCTCACAGGGCTTGGTGAAGATCTGCTCCTCACCTGCGTTAGCGGAATCCACTGAGCTAGGGAGGTCAGAGATGATGACTTCCCAACATCACATTCCTTATCACATCTACCACGCAAACGTGTTTGCCCTACAATGACAGTCAGCAGATATTAGCACAATCTCCAAAAATAACCAGGACATCCCACCTGTTTAGAAGGTGTATCCATATTTCTTCATGCTTAAAAAATAATTGTGTCCCGCCTCTGTGTAGGATGCTGCACTGTACGCTGGTCCTGCAGATGAATTTGCCAAAATACAATGACACTAGCCTGATCAAGAATGTAAGGAATCAACATATTGGGAATATGATTTCTACTAATAGATACATACATACTATATTAGTTTCCTAGGGCTGCTGTAACAAATAGCCACAATCTGAGTGGTTTAAAGTAATAGAAACTTGTTCCTTCACAGTGAAGGGGGCCAGAATTCTGAAATCAGGCAGCACTGGTTTCTCCTGGAGGATCGAGAAGGGAATTTATGCCATGAGCTTCAGGTGGTTGCAGGAAACACACAGCATTTCTCGACTTGCAGCTGCCTCACTTCAGTCTCTGCCTCCAGCTGCACATGGTCTTCTTCCTGTGCTTCTCTGTATCCTCTCTTCTTTTTAAAAGGACACCAGTAATTGGATTTAGGACCCAGCCTAAATCCAGGATGATCTCGTCTCTAGATCTATAATTTCATTATATCTGCACTGACCTTATTTTCATATAGATCACATTCTGGGGTTCCAAGTGGACCTACGTTTCGGGGGCCACTATTGGACCCATGCATATTATATGCACATACATATACCTGATATATTCCTGTGATTATAGACATGTGGAGAATAAAAATCTTTTTTTTTCCCTTTGTTTCTTTTTTGAGGCACCTTGCTAGCATGGTGAAAGAAAACATCTCAGATACATAAAATTTAAGAAAAAGTTTTAGCGATCATATTTCAATGTATTTGATTTTATGTCATATGACTTTATTTCTTGCTACATTATTTTCAGAATCTTATTTGGAATAAAGCAAATTAAACTAAAAAAGAGCAAAGGATAAATGAATGGCCCTGCTCGTTGACTAAACTCTAAAATAGTCTTAATAAGGTAATACTCATTAATTTGAAAAATACTTTTTACTATTTGAAGCAAATACAGATTTGAAAATTGCTTTAAAAATAGTTCAATGTGCTATCAACCTTTTATTAATGTAGAATTTGCATATGAAATATAGGCTGTGCCAATTGCTATACATGTACATTCAAAATTGCTAATAACCCATGCTTTTGTGAGATGTTTTTAGAACAACGGTTCCCAAATGGGAGCAATTTTATACCCCAGGAGACGTTCAGCAATGTTGAGAAACATATTTTGGTTGTCACAACTTGGGGGGAAAGGTATGTGCTGGGGTTATGTAATGTGTAGAAGCCAGGATGCTGTCCAACTTCTACCCTGTGCAAGACAGCCCCAGAATGTCAAGAGCTCCGAGGGTGAGAAATCCTCAGATCTGTACTGAAGGATTTTCACTGCTCCAACCTTTTTCTCATTCCTCTTATGACCAGTGATACCCATTGTTGAATCAGTAGGTTGAAACAAGGTACGAACTGCTCCGAATGACCACCTAACGCTTAAGCTTCATTTCCACCATGACTTTAGCTGGTTTTCATTCAAAACCAAAATGCAAACACACAGGACATAGACTAATCATTATTTTTAAATGACCAGAACACCTGGTATGTATAGTAGGCAAGCTTTTGCTTGGTCTCCCAAGCGTCTTCTAGGAATTCTAAAGAAAATCATTATGTTATACATGCTCAGGCATTAAACAGACCCTCATGCCTCATGCAGTCTACTTTCATTCCCTTCCAACATCCCATGTTTTAGAATGGTGATTAATGCCCTGCACTTTGGAGTCCCAAAAATCTAATTAGGCTCGGATCCACTCCTTTCTACCTGCTTGTCCTTTGACAAATGACATCATTTGACATAATATATATCATTTGACTCATAAAGACAGCAATACTACTTGCTGTAAACGTTAGAATTTATTACGTTTGTTTTCATTTTGTTCCTAGACAATATGCTGAATCCTGCTCTTTAAGGTCGCTAAAGTGCTTTCGTGTGTGTGTGTGTGTGTGTGTGTGTGTGTGTGTGTGTGTGTGTGATTGCATTTGATACCTTCCCAACAACCTTGTGAATCAGGCAGGTAAATAACTGAGACGTGCATTGTGTAAATAAGGAAACTGGGGCTCATGGCATTAAATTGAACTGTCCCAAACTGCCCAGGCAGCCCAGAACCTTTGCTTTCCAACCCCTACTCCAGGACTTGCTCTTGACTCAGATGCTGTGGAATATTGCTGGGCTGGAAAACTGTGTGATGTAAGGCAGCGATTTCTTCAATTCATATCTGAAATCCTATGACTGGCCAATAAACTCAGAAACATCAAGCTCAAGTGAATTCGTGTCCATTTGGAAACTGTTTACCCAACAGAGCTGGAAGTCTAAAAATACTGGAAGATAGAGTATCTTTCCGTCATCTAATCACTGTTTGTTTTATATTTCACGGTGTGTGTGAGTAACGAGTTGGAGGACTTCAGCTGCTTCTTTGATCATTTGTTCTTTTGTGGCTTCCCCCTATAATAAGCCTGCCTCACCGAGGTCGCGCCACTGCACTCCAGCCTGGTGCCTGGTGATGGAGTGAGACTCTGTCTCAAAAACAATAAAAATAAATAAATAAATAAATAAACCTGCCTCAGACAGGTATTATTAATTACATATTGTTTTGTGTTTCTAACGTTTCATTTCACTGACTCCTCTGTCTTTCCCTGTTAGTTTTAAGATTCCTGCTGTTTTTAATATTTAACCATTTCTTCATAGGCAACTTTTTAATCCAGCTTAACTTTCTACATGAATTGAAGTTGACCAAATTGCTTGCTACTGTCCTGTCAGCATTTCTGCATTGAGAACTGTGTGTTGACTCAGTTGCAGTAATACAGATTTTCCCACACAGTCTATTTGACATTTGCAAGTCCAGTCTGCACCAGTTTCTATTGTATTAAGCAGATAACCATACTGCACCAAAATTCCACTCATTGTTAACTCTAAAGCAACAGGATTTTCTCCAGTTCAACAACAGTCAAACCTATTGTTACCAGAAAACCCTCTCCAGATGAAAACTGAAAAGAATCATATGACCCAGAAAACAGACTAGCCTTTAGAAAATCTTTGGGTTTTGCCATTTTTGTCAAGATATCCCCTGAGGCAGTGGAAAATAATAAAGTAAAACCTATTTTTGGAGTAAAGCCCATTTCAAAATAGAGTCTACAAACTTTCAAATTTGCAAGACAACCCTTCTCAAAATTAAAGGCACAAAACTGGGCTATGGCAAACCCAAAGGGACCAGAAGCAATTCAAAACAAGGGATTTAGTAACTTTTAATTGCCTCATTTTCAATTCAAAAGGGAGTGTAAGTATTGATATTATGCTATAGCTCAATTGCACAGACCAATCAGCTAGTTTGCTGTGACACAGGAATCCTCAGAGATTCGTCATTACCCAGGATTTCTGTCATTTCAGATGAATTTTCCACCTTGTTGGAAACAACAGACTGTACTTTCCTGATCTTCTTTTTCTATGCTTCTATCTGGGGAGACTGATTTAAATTATAGTGTTGGAAATAAAGTCTGAATGGAAAACAAACCCAGTATTTTTTATATATGAAAAGGCAGGGTGTAAAAAGCTTGTTCGAAGGACATATGGCATTTGTTTACCAGAAGGAACACAAAGGTTTACGTCCCAAGATTGGAACATAGGCAAAACTGTAAAACCTGACTTATAAAAAAGTAGAAAATAGGTGAATAAAAATAGCTAATGAATTGCCAAGATTTATGTGCTAGTACCAGCTGCTGGGATTCCAAACCAGTTCCAGAGATGCTGGGATTCCTGGGTCACGGCTTCCATTAGAGAGTTTGATGGAAACAGGATCGAGCGTGCACCCTTCTAGTCCACAACATCTCTCAGTGCTTCATAGACTGAGGAGCAGGCAGCACTAACATTCTTCCCTTCGAATCATTAGGAAAGACCAAATATTCCTTATTGGTCTGTTTGTATATTGGCTCTCATTGCATAATTAATTACCACAAAACTTAGTGGCGTACATCCATAACAACCGTTCATTACCCTACGGTGGTATCCAGCTTCCAGGATGGCTTACAGAGATTCCCACATCCTATTTTTCAAACCCTTCTGCAGTCCACATCTACATTGAATATGACTGATGTGTGCAACCAGTTGGATCATATGGAAAAGATAACATGTGATTCTCAACCTTAGGCCATAAAAGATGTTATTGTTTCCATATTTTCACTTCTCTTGGATTCCTTCTCCTGGAAGAAGCCAGCTACTGTATAGTGAGGACGTTCAAGCAGTCTAAACAGGGATCCATAAGGGAGAAATCAAATTTTCCTGCCAATAGTCAGGGAAGAGCTGAGGTCTTCTTAACAGCCACATGAGGGAGCCATCTTGCAAACAGATCACCCAGCTCCAGTCAAGCCTTCAGATGACCACAGCCCCAACCAGTATCTTTTTTTTTTTTTTTTTTTTTTTTTTTTAGACAGAGTTTACCTATTACTGCCCAGGCTGGAGTGCAATGACACTATTTCAGCTCACTGCAACCTCCACCTCCTGGGTTCAAGTGATTCTCTTGCCTCAGCCTCCCGAGTAGCCGAGATTATAGGCACACACTACCACTCCCAGCTAATTTTGTATTTTTAGCAGAGACAGGGTTTCTCCCTGTTGGTGAGGCTGGTCTCAAACTACAAACAGCAGGTGATCCGCCCACCTTGGCCTCCCAAATTGCTGGGATTACAGACATGAGCCACTGCACCTGGCCCCAATATCTTAACTGCAGCATCAGAGACCTTGAGCCAGTAACACCCAGTTAACCCCCTCATAAATTCCTGTTTCACAGACACTGGGGGAAAGTGTTTATTTCTTTAAGCCACTACGTTTTGGAATAATTAGTTATGTATCAATGACTAACTACTATAGTAGCCTGTATATTTGGGAGTAGCTTATCTGAGTGGTTCTGATCCTTTTTTTTTTTTTTTGCAAGGTTGGCAAAGCTGCAGTTTTTTGAAGGCCTAATCATCTGATGGATCTGTTTTTAATATGTCTCACTTACATGGCTGGGAAGTTGGTGCTGGCTGTTGACAGGAAGACTTAGCTTCTCTTCCTGTGATCTCTGTATAGTCAGCCTTGGTGCCTTCACAACATGAGGGCTGGCTTCCCCCAGAGTGACTAAGCTGAGAAAGCGATCAAGGAGAAATTAATACGGCCATTTATGACTATGATGGTTAATTTTGTGTCAACTTGACTGGGCTAAAGAATGCCCAGATAGCTGGCAAAACATGATTTCTGGGTGGGTCTGTGAGGGTGCTTCCAGAAAAGATTACCATTTAAATTGGTAGACTAAATAAGAAAGACCCACCCTTACCAATGTGGTGGGCAGGCATCAACCAATCCATTGGTGGCCCAAACAGGAAAAATAAGGGGAGAAAGGGTGAATTTGTTCTATTTAAACTAAGACATGCATGTTCTCCTGCCTTCAAACCTCAGCAATCTTGGCCCTCAGACCTCTGGACCTGACCTCAATTACCATTGGATTTCCTGATTTTTCATCCAGAATATTGCAAAGCACAGAACTCCTTTGCTTCCATAATCGCATGATCCAGTTTTCATAATGAATTTTCCCTCTCTTTCTAGATAGATAGAGAGATAGAAAGATATATATAGATATATAGATAGATAGATAGATCTATCTCTCCAAATATATGTATCTGAGTGCTTATATATACACATACATAATATATACACACATATATTATATATATACACACACACATTATTTGCTCTGTTTCTCTAGAAAACCTTTACTCATACAGATTTTGGTACTGAGAGTAGTTCTAGAGAAACAATTTTAAGGCTGAGTTTTATGAGTTGGTTTTGTGGTTTCTGATTGGCTCCTGTAATCTCACTTGATTTCAAGTTGCTAAGAACACTTTAAAGTAGTAAAGACAGCATGACATAATTGTTCATGGTGTAAATTTGATAAAGATATCCAAAATATCTGCATTGGATAACACTGATCAATCACTTAGAAAAAGCAAAGAGTGAAGTGACTGTGTCTATAACAATTTTGCACATTTTTGGAAAACGGCATGATTCAATGGCATTGTTTGCTTATTCCTAACATCACTGAACAAGTGGCAAAAAAAAAAAAAAAGTATGGGCTCAGGAATTCAAATTTCCACCCCAAGCACCACATAAATGACCTAACAACTTCTAGGTGTTCCTTGAAGGACAGACTTGCCTTCCTTCACTACAACCTTCACTACAGAATCTCATCCTGTGATGGGCTGGATTACAACACAAGTTGAACTCCCAGCTTTAAAGCAGGTTGTGTACTGTTAAAGTGAGGGAATTGATTAGGAAAGAATGAAAGAATGAGATCCCATAAGTTGAGATAAAGATGTGTAGACAGAACCTAATTAAGCTGGAGACATTGAGCCCTAAATTGTTGTTTCTTTTTTTGTTTGTTTGTTTTTTGTTGTTGTTCATTCTCACTCTGTTGCCCAAACTGGAGTGAAGTGGTGGGATCTCAGCTCACTGTAGCCTCTGCCTCCCAAGTTCAGGCAATTCTCCCACTTTAGCCTCCCAAGTAGCTGGAACTACAAATGTGCACCACCACACCAGGCTAATTTTTGTACTTTCAGCTTTCAGTACAGATAGGATTTTGCCATGTTGGCCAGGCTGGTGTTGAACTCCTGACCTCAAGTAATCTGCTGGACTCAGCCTCCCAAAGTGCTGGGATTATAGTCATGAGCCACCACGCCCTACCTGAGACCCTAAATTCTGATGAAGAAGCCCCTATTCTTTGCCAGTGGAAGAGGTCTGCCTACTCACAGTGGTAGAGGCCTCTCCATTCACAAGGGATTGGCCTTTCTACCTCCCTCTGAGGATATTAGTCTTGTATTGCTTAAGGAAACGGTAATGTCCTCCCCTGAGGCAGTTGCCCTGTGAGATAGTACTGATGCTGCTCATGACCTACCCTCATCATACCTCTTTGCTTCTAGATAAATAACCAGACTCAAGTCCCAGAAGGCCCCTAAAGGTGAGGTGAAAAGTGTAATGCATGGGGAGGTGTACTACACTCAAAAAGAACTGCTCGCATTTTCTAATTTTTATAAGTAGAAATTTCTGGGACATGTGTGGAAATGGATATTAATAGAGTGGAATAATATTGGGAGGAACATAAATTTGGATCAGGTCAAATTTATTAATATGTACCCACTAAGCAGACATTCTGCATTAAATGTTGCAACTGGTGGAGTTAAGAAAGAGCTCTTAGAGTTGGGTGGGTTGATTGGTTGGTTGGTTGCTTGGTTGGTTGATTGGTTGGTTGATTGGTTGGTTGGTTGGTAGGTTGGTTGGTTGGTTGGTAGGTTGGTTGGTTGGTTGGTTGGTAGGTTGGTTGGTTGGTTGGTTGCTTGGTTGGTTGGTAGTTTGGCTGGTTGGTTGGTTGGTAGGTTGGTTGGTTGGTAGTTTGGTTGGTTGGTAGGTTGGTTGGTTGGTTGGTTGGTAGTTTGGCTGGTTGGTTGGTTGGTAGGTAGGTTGGTTGGTAGGTTGGTTGGTTGGTAGGTTGGTTGGTTGGTTGGTTGGTAGGTTGGTTGGTTGGTTGGTAGGTTGGTTGGTTGGTTGGTAGGTTGGTTGGTAGGTTGGTAGGTAGGTTGATTGGTTGGTAGGTTGGTAGGTTGGTTGGTTGGTTGGTTGGTTGGTTGGTTGGTTGAATGGTTGGTTGGTAGGTTGGTTGGTAGATAGGTTGGTTGGTTGGTTGGTTCATTGGTTGATTGGTAGGTTGGTTGGTAGATAGGTTGGTTGGTTGGTTGGTTGGTTGGTTGGTTGGTAGGTTGGTTGGTTGGTTGGTTGGTTGGTAGATAGGTTGGTTGGTTGGTTGGTTGGTAGGTTGGTTGGTTGGTTGGTAGATAGGTAGGTTGGTTGGTTGGTTGATAGGTTGGTTGGTTGGTTGGTTGGTAGGTTGGTTGGTTGGTTGGTTGGTTGGTTGGTTGGTTGGTTGATTGGCTGGTTGGTTGGTTGGTTGGTTGGTTGATTGGTTGGTTGATTATTTGGTTGGTCAGAACATAGAACGAAAGGTAACCCACAGTGAACACATTGCAAATGTGCAACCTCTCTTGGTTTAATATAGAGGAAGGGATTCAAAGATTAAGGGATATTGGAATGTAGAGTGGATTTGTCATTTGAGACTTACCCCCACAGGGAGGGTCCAGAGGACATTACTTTCACCAGTTCTTCAAGAAATAAAATTGTGAGGGGAGCCCCCAGCATGTTCTCTATAGACCAAACCTGACAGTGGAAACTACAGCTCTTGACTAGATAATGTAAATGCAATTGGAGCAATTGGAACCTAGGATGGCAGGGTCTAAAGGAAGACTCAATTGCCAGTGCCAAGGTAGGCAGTGGCTACCACAATGGACAGCAAAGTGAAAGCAGAAAACAGAGCAGTCACACCTGTGCACATGTGTGGTTGATGTTATAGGTAAAAAAGATAGAAATCATACCCACATTTTACTTGATCTGTATAAGCAGAAAAATTCAAGATCAACTTAACAAAAGCTTACCTCAAATCATAAAAACAAAGAGTCACAGTCCCTCAATCAATTATCAGAATTGAGCCAGTTTGTAGCCCCAGAACCACTTTAATAAAGCAAAGGCTAGGTCCCTTGAGGAAGAGCCCTGGAGCAGTATCAAATATTTATACTATAAATCTTTCTCCCAGCTTTCCCCACAGAAACCTCCAGCCTTTCAAAAAGGTAACTGAGTGTGGGAAAAGGAAAAAATAAAACTTCTGGACGCTGGACACTGACTCTGAACTGCTACTGATTTCAGAAGAGCCCAAAACATCGCTGTGGCCCTCCAGTCAGAGCAGGGTCTCATGGTGATCAGTTACTTTTGCTCAGGTTCATTTCACAGTGGGTCCCGTGGATCCCTGAGCCCATACAATCATTATTTCCCCAGTTCCAGAATTTGTAATTGGAATAGACACACTCAGAAGCTGGCAGAATCTCCATACTGGTTCTCTGACTTGGTGACTTAGGGGTATTATGGTGGGGGTGGTCAAGTGAAAGTCATTATGAGTGCCTCTACCTAGAAAAAGAGTAAATGAAAAACAGTACCCTAGAGAGACTGTTGAGATTAGTGCTATCATCAAGGACTTCAAAAATGCAAGGGTGGTGATTCCCATCACATCTTCACCTAGCTCTCCTATTTGTCCTGTGCAGAAGACAGTCGATTTCTGCATGCTTTCTCAAGTGGTGACTCCAATAGCCGCTGTTGTATCAGATGTGATTTCACTATTGAGCAAATTAACATATCCTCTGGTATGTGTTATGCAGCTATTGATTTGGCATATGCCTTTTTCCCCATCTTTGTCCATAAGTTCCACTAGAAGAGTTTGCTTTCAGCTAGCAAGGCCAGCAATACTCCTTCACTATCCTACCTCAGAAATGCATCACCTCTCCAGCCCTAGGTCATAACTGAATTCACAGGGATCGTGAATGTGTACCCTTTCCGCAAGGTATCGTGCTGGTCTACTACACTGATAACATTATGCCTGTTGCACCTTGCGAGTAAGAAGTTGCAACTACTTTAGACTTATAGGTAAGACATTTGAGTACCAGAAAGTGTGGGAAAATCCAACTATAAGTCAGGAATGTTCTACCTCATTTAGGGTTCCTGTGGTATGGGGCATGTCAAAATATCTCTTCTAAAGTGAAGGATAAATTGTTGAATCTGGCCCCTCTTACAACCCAGAAAGAAGCACAGTGTCTAGTAGGCTTATTTGGATTTTGGAGGTACTGTATTACTCATCTGGGTGTCTCTCTTACCTATTTACCAAGTGACCCAAAAAGCTGCTAGTTTTGAGTGGAGCCCAGAACAAAAAAAGGCTCTGTGATGGATTCAGGCTGCTGTGCAAGCTGCTCTGTCATTTGGATCCTATGATCCAGCAAATCCAATGGTGCTTGAAGTGTCAGTGGCAGCTAGGGATGCTGTTTGGAGCAGCGTATGCCTTTAGTATTTTGGAGGAAGGCCTTGCCATCATCTGCAGATAACTACTTTATTTTCCAGAGACAGCTTTGGACCTGCTACTTGGCCATAGTAGAATTGGAAGACTTGACCACGGGCCATCAAGTTAACCCATAACATGAGCTGCTTTCTATGAACTGGATGGTATCTGACCCATCAACCCCTTAAAGTTGAACAGCCTAGCAACATTATATCATCAGAGGGAAGTGGTATACACATGATCAGGCCCAAGTATGCCTTGAAGGCACAAGCAATTTACCTGAATAAGTAGTTCAAATACCCATGGTCCCACTCTTGCTATAATGCCTTTTCTCTGCCAGCCTCAATATATGATGGTCTCATGGGGAGGTCCCTACAGTCAGTTGAAAGAGGAAGACAAAATTCAGACCTGGTTGACAGATGGTTTTGCACAATATGCAGATAACACCCAGAGGTGAATGATTCACAATGATAGCGGCCTTTCCATTCACGAGGGATTGGCCTTTCCATCTCCCTTTGAGGTAGCACTTAGCCACTCTCAGGGACATCCCTCAAAGATGGTAGTGAGGAAAATCCTCCCAGAGGGCGGAACTTTGGCAAGTGCACTTGGTTGTGAACTTTGCTTGGAAGAAGAAATGGCCAGATATGAAAAATGACCAGTGGATCCTAGATGAAATGGCCACAGCCTGTGAATTTGGGATTAATGGGCTGTGGCCGATATTTTGACAGAATGATCACAGACTGGAAAGAAAGATGATTGGAAAACCAATGTCAAGTAAATATGGGGAAGAGGTGTATGGATAGATCTCTCTTAAAAGGCAAAAAAAGAAACAGTGAAGATATTTGTATCCCATGTGAATGCTCATCAAACAGTAACCTCACTAAAGAAGAATTTTAGTAAAGTGGAGAGGATGACCTTTTCTGTGTATGTCAGTCAGCCCCTTTCCCACCTCTGTTACTGCCTGAAAGGTTCATGAAGAAAATGGCCATGGCAGCAGAGATGAGCTACGTCACGGCTCAGCACTATGTGCTTCCACTCTCCAAGGCTGACCTTGTACAGCCACTGCTGGGTGGTCTCTGCTAGCAGAAGAGACCAACACTAAGCCTCAAAACAGTACCTTTCTTCAGGTAATCAGCCAGCTACCTGGTGGCAGGCTGATTACATTGGACCACTTCCATCATGGAAGAAGCAGCATTTTCTCCTTACTACAAAATATGCTTGCTCTAGACATAAATTTGTCTTTACCGTATACAATGCTTCTGCTAAAACTACCATCCATAGATTTACAGAATGCCTTATTATTCACTGTTATGATATTACACACTACATGGCTTCTGATCAAGGACATTCACTTCATAGCAAAGGAAGTGCAGCAATGGGCCCATGCTTATGGAATTCACTGGCTATAATATGCTCATCACTATTCTGAAGTTGCTCTCTTGACAGAATGGTGGAATGGCCTTCTGAAGAATCAGTTACAGTGCCAGCCAGGTGGCAATACCTTTCAGGCCTGGGACAAGGTTCTCCAGAGGTTATATACACTCTGAACCAATGTTTAATATGTGGTGCCATTTCTCTGATAGCTAGGATTCATGAGCCCAGGAATCAAGGGATAGAAATGGGTGTGGCACCACTCACTATTCCCCATTAGTGACCTACTGGCAAACTTTTTGCCCCAGTTCCTGTGAATTTATGCCTTGTTGGCCTAAATATCTTTTATTTTTCTATTTTTGAGATGGAGTCTCTCTCTGTCACCCAGGCTGAGGTGCAGGGGCGCAGTCTGAGCTGACTGCCACCTTTGCCTCCCGGGCTCAAATGATTCTCATGCCTCAGCCTCCCAAGTAGCTGGGATTACAAGTGCACATCACTGTGTCTGGCTAATTTTTGTATCTTTAGTGGAGACGGGTTTTCACTATGTTGGGCAGGCTGGTCTCAAACTCCTGACTTCAGGTGATCCACCCACCTCTGCCTCCCAGTGCTAGGATTATAGGAAGGAGCCACTGGCACCTGCCCAGACATCTTAATTCTAAAGGGAGGAATGCTTCCACCACAAGACAATCAATGATGCTGTTGAATTAGAAGTGAAGATGGCTGTCAGGCCACTCTGGTCTCCTTATGCTTCTGAGTCAACACCCAGAAGGAAGTTACATGCTGGTTGGGGTGATTGATCCAGATTGCCAGAGGGAAAGATGACATCTGTTCCACAATGGAGATAAGGAAGAATATGTCTGGGATACAGAAGATTCCTGAGGAAATCTCATAGTACTACCATGTCTACTGATTAAGGTCAATGGAAAATTACAACAACTGAATCAGGCATGCCAACGAATAGCCCAGATGCCCTAGGAATAACAACTGGAGTCACCCCGTCAGGAAAAGACCAGCTGAGGTGCTTGCTGAAAGCAAAGAGAACATGGAATGAGTAGTATTAAATAAAGAAGATAGTCATCAACATGAGCTGTGCATACATGACCAGTTACAGAATTAAAAACTGTAATTTTCATGAGAATTTCCTCCTTTTTCATTATAAATATGCCTGTGTACATATATGCATGTGTTAACTAAATATCTTTGTTTTCTTTTATCTCTTATGCCCTTATGTTAGATGTATTGACTTTATAACAATAGTTAGGTATTGTTAATTCTACATCATAGTATTTAAGTTACAGAATATCAGAAGAAGAGTAAACATCTCTCAAGGACTTTAATTCCTCTTTTAGGAGAGGGATAATTGTATATTTTCAGTCATACACAGGATAATTGCATCATGTTAGGTAGAATTATGATGGTATCTTTATTTGGAGATTAAGTGTGGTTCATTATATAATAAATTAAGGAGATGTGTTTGGGTGCAAAGTTGGCAAGGGGTGGATAAGTAACGGTTTGTGTGTGTGTGTGTTTTTTTTTTTTTTTTTTTTGAGATGGCATTTCACTCTCGTTGCCCAGGGAGTGCAATGATCTCGGCTCACCACAAGCTCCGCCTCTTGGGTTCAAGCAATTCTGTTGCCTCAGCCTCCCAAGTAGCTGGGACTACAGGTGTGTGCCACCATGCCCGACTAATTTTTTGTATTTTTAGTAGAGACAAGGTTTCACCGTGTTAGCAAGGTTGATATCCATCTCCTGACTTCGTGATCCGCTCACCTCAGCCTCCCAAAATACTGGGATTACAGATGTGAGCCACCGTACCTGTCCGTGATGGTAAATTTTATATGTCAACTTGACTGGGTTAAGGGATGCTGAGTAGCTGGTGAAACATTATTTCTGGGTCTGTCTGACAGAGTGTTTCCAGAAGAGATTTTTTATATATATATATATATATATATATATATATAATTATGTGTATATGCATGAACGCATGCACATATATATCTCCATTAGTCTGGTTTTCCAGAGAAGCCTAATATAATGACCTAGTGTTGAAAAATGCACATCGTCATTTCTATGACATTCTATTCATTAAAAATAAGTTTCTAAGTCTGAGACATATTTTAGGTGAGGGGATTTAGGCTGTACCTTTTGAAAAGAGGAATGTCAAAGAATTTTTGGACATACTATAAGACCATCAGAGTTCACCCTCTGGCTACAAATTGTTAACCATCCTCCTGCATGCCAAATATACATACTCCCTTCAGAACTGCCCCCAAATCTTACTTGTTACAGCTCAGACTCAAGTTCAAGGATTTGGTATCTAAAATTGGGTATTTAAACCAAATCCTGCTTCAAATGAAAGTCCTCAAATGTGGTCTCTTGAGTACAGCTCCTTCTTAACAGAAGACTTGTCACCTAGAGGGAAATTGTCTGTGTCATACTCCTATGTATAATGGTGAGACAAGTCTGAGAAAACCGGTGTAAATACTCTTTCAAAAATGGGAAGAGCAGGAGACACACAGGAATCACTGGTCCATAGCAATCATGAAATTTATCAGGGCGCATATTAGCATTTCTTTGATCAGGAGTCAAGGCCTGAGAGTAATTCTTCACAGCTCTTGCCTCTGTCCTCTAAGTTCTTGGTTTTCCCCTCAGTCATTTCTTATTTTCCATGGAATACAGCTTGTGTTTTTAGCAGAATAGTATTCTTATCCTGCTTCTTACCTGTAGGAATTTTGGATTTCAAAGTCTTCTTTTTAAATTGTACTGTTTCTGTCCTTTGCAGTTCAAGCAAACAATGTTTTTGTTAATAAAATTACCTTAAGGGGCCGGGCGCGGTGGCTCACGCCTGTAATCCCAGCACTTTGGGAGGCCGAGGCGGGTGGATCACGAGGTCAAGAGATCGAGACCATCCTGGTCAACATGGTGAAACCCCGTCTCTACTAAAAATACAAAAATTAGC
>CAUYUD010153826.1:0-28437 GCA_963575295.1 Alouatta caraya | reverse complement strand
AAGGAGCAGAGGAAAGGAAAAGGGCCCAGGTTTAAGCGATTGGAATCATTCCTACATGATGCCTGGCGGCAGACACGTGACAAGGTGCGTGTCAGATGACTACAAGTGAAGCCTCACGCATTGGATTTGCCAGACTAACATTCTTTGGCCTTTGTCGTACGCATTGAAAGGATTGATGGTGTGAGTTTACTGGTGCAGAGAACCATTGCAAGACTTCACTTGTAGTCGTCTGACACGCACCTTGTCACGTGTCTGCCGCCAGGCATCATGTAGGAATGATTCCAATCGCTTAAACCTGGGCCCTTTTCCTTTCCTCTGCTCCTTCCTTGCCAAAAGTGCCTGCTTTGCCTGAGTGGCTTTGAGGGCTTGATAAGCCTTCCTCTTTTTCAGGAGATTTTCTGGAACCAAAGGGATTTTTCTTTGCTTTTGCTCTGCCATCTTTCCAGTGTAGCAGCTACTGATCATCGATAGTGTATATCTTACAATATTGCTAGGAGAACTGCATTTAAAAGTCTATACAGGCTGGGCATAGTGGCTCACACCTGTAATCCCATCACTTTAGGAAACTGAGGTAAGCAGATCACTTGAGCCCAGTAGTGTGAGACCAGCCTGGGCAATGTGATAAAACCCCATCTTTACAAAAAATACAAAATTTATCTGGGTGTGGTGGCACATGCCTGTAGTTCCAGATACTCAGGAGGCTGAGGTGGGAGGACCACCTGAGTCCTGGGGAGGTCAAGGCTACAGTGAGCTGTGGGCACCACTACACTGCAACCTAGGTGACAGAGTGAGATCCTGTCTCAAAAAAAAAAGAAAAGAAAAGGCCAGGCAGGGTGGCTCATACCTGTAATTCCAGCACTTTGGGAGCCTGAGGCGGGCAGATTACCTGAGGTCAGGAGTTCTAGATCAGCCTGGCCAACATGGTGAAACCTCGTCTCTACTAAAAATAAAAAAAATAGCTGGGTATGGTGGTAAGTGCCTGTAATCCCACCTATTTGGGAGGCTGAGGCAGGAGAATCACTTGAACCCAGGAGGCAGAGGTTGCAGTGAGCCAAGATCGCACCACTGCACTCCAGCCTGGGTGACAAGAGTGAAACTGTCTCAAAAAAAAAAAAAAAGTCCACATTAAAATGCCTGGCTGGCATTTAGCAGATGCCAATTTATATTTATGAAATTATTGTTGAAACAGGCAAAAAGATGAAGATATGAAAGATATTTTTATCAATTATTTTATTTGTCAATTCTACAGGGTGGCTGCTACGTTTCAGGCCGCAAACAAACAATATTCAAATATAGCCCTGACTTTAGGATGCTCACAGTGTCGTGAGGAAGACAGACCCAAAAACCCTGATCAGACAAGAAAGCTGTTAATTAGAATTTAATAGAATATATTTTAGGATAGGGTGCTGAAAAAACTGCTCCCAAAACCAGGATGAACATCAAGTGGACTCTTAAAATAATGAGTGGGAATCGGGATGAATGAGAGACAGAAGGAGAGAGAGAGAGAGACAGAGAGAGAGAGAGAGAGAGAGAGAGAGAGAGAGAGAGAGAGAGAGAGAGAGAGAGAGTGTGTGTGTGTTGTGTAGTGTCCTACCCATTTATTTGGGGCAGGGAAATAACTGCCACTAATTTTATACTGCCAGGGAAATATGCCTGTGGAATAGGACTGAACAAGTAGGCAGGAGCTGAATCATACCTGCTCTTTTATACCTTTCCAGGAAGTTTAAATTTTAGGCTAAATGTGATGGGGAGCCATTGAAGGATTTTATGAAAGGTGTACTCTGGGCCGGGCGCGGTGGCTCACGCCTGTAATCCCAGCACTTTGGGAGGCAGAGGAGGGCTGATCACAAGGTCAAGAGATCGAGACCATCCTCACCAACATGGTAAAACCCCATCTCTACTAAAAAATACAAAAATTAGCTGGGCGTGGTGGTGGGCGCCTGTAGTCCCAGCTACTCAGGAGGCTGAGGCAGTAGAATTGCTTGAACCCAGGAGGTGAAGACTGCAGTAAGCTGAGATTGTGCCACTGCACTCCAGCCTGGCACCTGAAAACAGAGTGAGACTCTGTCTCAAAAACAAAACAAAACAAAACAAAACAAAACAAACAAAAAAACAACAACAACAACAAAAAGAAAGGTGTACTCTGTTCAGATTTATGGTTTAGAAGGATTATTTAGGTAATAGTGTGGAGGGGAGCAACCCAGGATGCAGAAAGAGTCAGGAAACTAAAAAGAGACAGTAGAATACAGCGGTTTAAAGTATGAATTCCGGAGATGCACAGCCCAGCCCAGGTTTTTTGGCTTCACCATTTTCTGGCATATGGTCATGGACAGTTTAACTTTTTTGTGACTCAGTTTTCTTATCTGTGAAAGGAAAATAAAAATAGTACCTACCTTTTAGGATTGATGTGACAATAGAAAGAGTTAATAGAATACAACAAACGCAACTACAATATCTCCCACATAATGAGTCCCAAATAAATGTTAACCTGTGGTTGTTAATATTAATAATATACTAGTGCAAAAGAGGAATGAGTAGGGCTAGGGCTAAGCCAGAGGCCCAGTGGAGATGAAAGGAAGGGGAGAGTGTCAAGGAAATGGAATTGAAAGGATTTGGTAAGTGTATTAATGTGGCTTTAAAAGAAGTGGAGGCACAGGGGGGCTTTTTGAATTCCATGAGTGAGTGGAGGAGTCTGGATTCAAAGCTGTTCTGGTGGATATTTCTTTCCCCCCTGTTCTTTTTCAGTAGATGGCACTGTAATTCTGTCATCCTGCATGTCCTTGTTTCTGTGTACTGGGTTCAAATCTCATCTACAAACACAAATGCAGAAGAAATATAAATTTTTCTGTAGCTCAACTTAAGTTCTGTTTTGAGCCTTCCTCTTGGATGGCGGGAACACAATTTCAATTAAATTGGGGTCTTCCTTTCATTTTTCCCATGATCGTGCCTATGTTTCAGGAGTGCCAGCGTTCAAAGTTGGGCCTGGACGTTAGGTCTTTGGTGTCATCTGGCCAAGCTGACATCCCTGGGACTACTATTGCCTCATTGGGTCCTCAGCCATGTTCCACTCACACTGTCCTCAGGTCACCTCTCAAACTCATTCATAAAGCTCCTTTAGGTTCAGGCTCCTCCTCTCGGGAATGCAGTGATTGTTCTGCTTCTCAGTCAGGTGCTCCTATGACACATGGGACAGTGGAAGCCTTGGAAGGGTGTTAGGGTCATTCTTCATTTCCGTGCTCTCTTGTACACATAAAAGTGATTCCATGCTTTCTGTACCACACTGATATGTGGGTGAAGCTGTCTAAGATACCAGTTCTCCAGGGTCTTGCCACCTGCAGGATATTATCTGTGTTCTTGGATCTCCTAAACCTAGCCAGGGTTTCTGCAGATTCCCTAGGGTCCCAACTCAACCTGAGGGATGGAGTGAGGAAGCCAAGATGCCCTTTTCTCGAGGACCCCAAGCATCAAAGCTCTTCTCGGGTCACCTTGACTCTTCTTTTACCCTTCAGGCCTGAAACCTGGTTCTTATCCTATCTTTTCTTCTTTTTTTTTTTTTAAAAAAATTGCCCTGAGTCTTTTCAGTTTCCCTCAGGGCCCAGGTTTTGAAACTCAAAAGCTAGGAATAGACTCTTTTTAAATCTGCTTTCTTCTGTAACAACCCTTCCCTGAGGCAATGAAGGAGGGGAAGTACTAAAAGATGAGAAAGTGTCAAAGAAAGATAATCCATTAATACTTCATAGACATTATCCCACCACATTTTAAATAGAGTTATCAGGCAAGACCTACAATCTCTTTTGTCTTTAGTCTTTGAATGTCTTTTATCTTGTCCCTAGTTGACAGATGTGATATAAGTAATTCTGATAGTCATTTGATTTATTGATGCTGGACATGTGGGCGGAGCTGAATTTTACAGATGAAGAAATCTCTCAAAGACTAGATAAAGCCAGTCTCTTTCAATTAGGGGGAAAACTAGGGTAGAAATGAAAGACAGACCTCTCTCAATACTACCTTAGTGCCATGGGGGTGGGACAGGGCTGAAATTGGGAAATATTCTGTGAAAAGCTGAGATGGGAGAAGGGATTTATCTCCAGCTAGATGTGGAGGAGCATAAACACTGGTTTGCCTGGGACGGCACCAGTTTATGCCTCTTTTCCTCATGTGCCACCTGGCTGGTGCCTGCTTTCTCTCTAAAACCTATCACACCTTGGATAGTAAAGTATGTGGCCATCCCATTTCTGGTTTATATAAGCCTGTTCAAATGTTCCAATTTGGAACTAGGCTGGAGATGTCAAAAGCCTTAATTACCAAGATTTCTCTTTACGCAATGAGGTCAGTAAAATCACCCAACAGCCTGAGATCAAGGAGGGTGTTTGTTTTTAACTCTACAACTATGTAAGTAAATAGCTACTTTGATATAAAAATCATAATTTCAGTATAACTAAATAAGGGTATATTATTTAGCCATTCCTCCTTTGTTTCATTGTTCACATCTAGTACTATGGTTTTATAAGCCTTTTTTGCCCATTCAATTTGTAATAGCAAAGAGAATCTCAAATCGTTTGCTACTCTATGTTTCATTCCAACATTTTTAGAGTTCTTAGTTATTCGTGGTAAAATTAAAATACATGCTGCCTAGATAAAATCATCCTTTTCAATCACTGATGTGATCTTGCATTAAGATAGTTTCTAGCAAAATGGTCAAATTTGTATATTTTGTCCATAGATGAAGTTTAGTAGATTCTGGAGGCCAAAAGTAAGAGACCTGAAGCCATGCTGATTTCCAGTAAACACAAATTCCCTGCTGCAGTCCAGTATTCTGATCCCCTGAACCTCTCCCTGTCTTCTTAGGAGTTAGATCAGATTTTCAAGAACAGCAGCTGGGTCAACCAGGCATCCTAGAACCTGATGAACAAACTAGAGTCTAGAATAACTCCCTACCTTTTCATCCTTTCCTGTTACTAGAGTGCCTTAGTCCATTTGTGGTACTGTAACAAAATACTTTAAACTGGGTAATTTATAAAGATCAGAAATTTTATTCCTCATCATTTTGGAGGCTGGAAGTCCAAGATCAAGGTGCCAGCAGGTTCAGCGTCCGGTGAGGGTCCTGTCTCTCTGCTTCCTTGTCACTGTATCCTCCAGAGGAGACGAACTCTGAGTCCTCACATGGCAAAAGGGACAGAAAGGACAAAAAAGGCCTAAACCAGTTCCTTCCAGCCCTTTTATAAGGCACTAATTCATCCATGAGGGTGCCGCCCTCATGACTTAATCACTTTCCAAAGGCCCCACCTCTTGGTATCACCACAAGGGGGATTAAGTTTCAACATGAATTTTGGAGGGAACACATCCGAACCATAGCATTCTACCCATGGTCTACCAAAATTCATTCCTACTCACATACAAAATACATTCATTCCATCCCATAGCTATAGGAGTCTTGTTCTAGCATCAACCTTAAGGTCTAAGTCCAAAGTCTCATCTATATATTGTTTAAATCAGATATGGGTGAGATTCTAGGCACAATTCATCCTGAGACAAATTCTTCCTCTAGCTGCAAACTTGTGAAATCCAACAAGTTATGTGCTGCCTAACTACAAAGGTGGGGCAGGCATAGGATAGACATTCCCATTTCAAAAGGGAGCAACAGAAAAGAAGAAGGGGACCACAGGTCTCAAGGAACTCTAACACCCAACAAGGCAAACAACATTACATCTTGAGGCTTTAGAATAATCTTTGACTCCATGTCCTGCCTTTCAGACACACTGGGGTAGGGTTGGATCACCAAGGCTCCAGGGACCCTGCCCCCTGGCCTCACTGGGCTCAGCTCACGTGGCAGTTCCCAGAGGTTAGAGTCTTGTGCCTGTGGCTCTTCCAGGCTAGAGTTACATGTCGGTGGCTCTACTGGTTTGTTGTCTCAGGGGTGACCCCGTTCCCATGGCTCCACTAGACATTGCTGTACTGTGGGGCTCTCTGAGATGGCCCTGACCCCATGGCGCCACTGGGCGTTGCTCTAGTAGGGGACCTCTACAGCAGCCCCACCCCAAGGCAGTTCTCTCTCTGGGACCCAAGGCTCTCTGAAGCATCCTAGGTGTAGATAGGCATGCCTGCATGGCTCTAGTACTCTGTGTGCCTGCAGGGTTAGCACCATGTGGACTCTGCCAAGGCTCACAGCCTGTACCTTCCAGAGGGGCCATCTGAGCCCCATCTGGGCCTGCTTGAACTACAGCTGGGACATCCAAGGAGCACTGTGCCTGATGTAGGGAATAGAGATGAGGTGGTGCAAGGCAGTGAATACTAAGATCCTGAGAACACCCGAGGTTCTCTACTTCCCTTTTAGTTATGAATTCCATCTTTAAATCATTTCTCTCTTTACTAGAAGCAATTAAGAGACACTGTGCAGCCCCTTCAATATTTTGCTTAGATATTTCTCCCATGAGATATCTTAGTTCATTATTCTTAAATTCTGTCTTCCACAAGGCCCCGGAGCATGAGCACAATTCAGCCAAGTTCTTTGCCACTTTGTAACAAGGATGGCCTTTCCTCCAGCTTCCAATGAGATAGTCCTCATTTCCATCTAAGACCTTATCAGAATAGCCTTTACTGTTTATATTTCTACCAACATTCTAATCACAACCACTTAGATAATTTCTGAGAAGACTGAGGCCCTTTCTATAGCTCTCCCTTTGTTTTGCTTTTGTCTTAGTCCATTTCCTGCTTATTATAAAAAATGCCTGAAACTGGGTAATTTATAAAGAAAAGGAATTTATTTATTACAGTTATAGTCTGAAAAGTCCAAGATGGAGAGGTGGCATCTGGTGAGGGTCTTCTTGTTGCTGGGGATTTTCTGCAGAGTCCCAGGCCAGTGCAGGGCTTCATATGGTGAGAGGGCTGAGTGTGTTATATTAGGTCTCTCTTCCTCTTCTTGTAAACCCACCAGTTCTACTCCCATGATAACCCATGAATCCATTAGCCTATTAACCCATTAATTCATTCATCCATTAATAATCTATGAGTGCAGAGTCCTCATGACCCAATCACCTCTTAAAATTTTGCAGCACTGCCATATTGGGGGTTAAATTTCAACATGAGTTTTAGAGGGAACCAATATTCATACCATAGCAGAACCCTACCAGAATTGCCCTTGATGCTCCATTCATAGCAATATGGGATTTTTCTAGCCTACTCCTCCAGACTCTTCTAGCCTCTGCCCATTACCCAGTTCCAAAACTGCTTCCACATTTTTACATATTTGTTATAGAAAATACCCCCTTTCTTTGTGCAATTTCTGTCTTTGTCCATTTATGCTGCTATAACAAACAAAATACCAGACTGGATTATTAATAAACAATAGAAATGGATTTCTCATAGTTCTGGAGGCTGGGAAGTCCAAGACTGAGGCTCTGGCAAGATCAAGATACTTGCAGATTCAGTGTCTGCTGAGGGCCTGGTCTCTCTGCTTCTAATATCCCTCCCTCTCTCCCTCCCTCCCTTCCTTCCTCCCTTCCTTCCTTTCTTCTTTTTTTTTTTCTGAGATGGAGTCACACTCTGTCACCCAGTCTGGAGTGCAGTGGCACGATCACAGCTCACTGCAACCTGTGCCTCCTGGGTTCAAGCGATTTTTCTGCCTCAGCCTCCTAAGTAGCTGGAACTATAGGCATGCACCACCATGCTTAATTCTTGTAATTTTTAGTAGAGATAGGATTTCACCATATTGGTCAGGCTGGTCTTGAACTCCTAACCTCAGGAGTTTCACCTGCCTTGGCCTCCCAAAGTGGTGGGATTACAGGCGTGAGCCACCACATCTGGCCTATTTCTTTATTTACTTAAGATGGTGCTTTATTGCTGTGTCCTTCAGAGGTGTGATGGTTAATACTGAGTGTCAACTTGATTGGATTGAAAGATGCAAAATATTGATCCTGGGTGTGTCTGTGAGGGTGTAGCCAAAGGAGATTAACATTTGAATAACTGGGCTGGGAGTCAGACCCATCCTTAATCTGGGTGGGTACCATCTAATCAGCTGCCAGAGCAGCTACAATATAAAGCAGACAGAAATACATGAAGAGATGAGACTGGCCTAGCCCTCCAGCCTACATCTTTCTCTGGTGCTGGACCCTTCCTGCCCTTGAACATTGGACTCCAAGTTCTTTCAGTTTTAGGATGCAGACTGGCTTTCCTTGCTCCTCAGCTTGCAGATGGACTATTGTGGTACCTTGTGATTATGTGAGTTAGTACTTAAAACTCCCCTTTACATGTATGTGTATGTATATATATATATATATATTTACAGACTTGAGTCAGTTTACAGACCCTGAACCCCTTGAATGAAGGTGAGGCTGGGTCCCCATGAGGAAGGAACAACTCTATGTTCCTTCCACCATTATCCCACCCCTTAATATCCATTCCCATACTACCAGCAATTTATGCTGTTAATCTTTCTCCCATCCTTCCCCAAGGAGACCTCTGGCCTTTTACCAGGATAACGGTGCAGTGGGATAAGGGAAATGATCAGAAATTTTGGGGACCACTGGACACTGGCTCTGAGCTGATGTTGATTCCAGGGGACCCAAAACATCATTGTGGTCCTACAGTTAAAGTAGGGGCTTATGAAGGTCAGGTAATTAATGGAGTTTTAGCTCATATCTGACTTACAGTGGGTCCAGTGGGTCCCCAGACTTATCCTGTGGTCATTTCCCCTGTGCCAGAATGCATAATTGGCATAGACAGCAGCTGGCATAAACCCCATGTTGGCTTTCTGACTGGTAGGGTGAGGGCTATTATGGTGGGAAAGGCCAAATGGAAGCCATTAGAGCTGCCTCTACCTAGAAAAATAGTAAATCAAAAACAATACTGCATCCCTGGAGGGATAGTGATTAGTGCCACTATTAAGGACTTGAAAGACACAGGAGTTTTGATTTCCACCAAATCCCTGTTCGACTCTCTTATTTGGTCTGTGCAGAAGACAGGTGGATCTTGGAGAATGACAGTGGATTATCATAAGCTTTACCAAGTGGTGACTCCAGTTGCAGCTGCTGTACCAGATGTGGTTTCATTGCTTGAACAAATTAACACATATTTTGGTACGTGGTATGCAGCCATTGACTTGGCAAATGCCTTTTTCTCCATTCCTGTCCTTAAGGCCCACTAGAGGCAATTTGCCTTCAGCTGACAAGGCCAGCAATATATTTTACTGTCCTACCTCAGGGGTATGTTAACTCTCTGGCTTTGTGTCTAATCTTATCCGGAGAGACCTTGATCACTTTTTGCTTCTGCAAGATATCACACTGGTCTATTACATTGATGACATTATGCTGTTTGGATCCAATGAGCAACAAATAGCAAACACACTGGACTTATTGGGGAGATCTTTGTGTGCCAGAGGATGGGAAATAAATCCAACTAAAATTCAGGGATCTTCTACCTCAGTAAAATTTCTGGGGCCCAGTGGTGTGGGGCCTGTCCAGATATTCCTTCTAAGGTAGAGGACAAATTGCTGCATTTGGTCCCTCCTACAACCAAGAAAGTGGCACAGCACCTAGTGGGCCTATTTGAATTTTGGAGGCAACACTTTCCTCATTTTGGTGTGTTACTCCAGCCCATTTATTGAGTGACCTGAAAGGCTGCCAGTTTTGAGTGGGGTCCAGAAAAGAAGAAGGCTCTGCAACAGGTCCAGGCTGCTGTACAAATTGCTCTGCCACTTGGGCCATATGACCCAGCAGATCAATGGTGCTTGAGGAGTTGGTGGCAGATAGGGATGCCTTTTGGAGCCTTTGGCAGGCCCCCATAGGTGAATCCTCTAGGATTTTGGAGCAAGGCCCTGCCATCTTCTACAGATAACTATTCTCTTTTTGAGAGACAGCTCTTGGCCTGTTACTGGGCTTTGGTGGAAACGGAATGTTTGACTATGGGTCATCAAGTTACCATGTGACCCAAACCGCCTACCATGAACTTTCTGACCCATCTAGCCATAAAGTGGGTTGTGCACAGCAGCATTCCATTGTCAAATGGAGATGGTATATACGTGATCAGGCTTGAGCAGGTCCTGAAGGCACAAGTAAGTTAAATGAGGAAGTGGCTCAAATGCCTATGGTCTCCATTCCTGCCACCCTGCCTGCTCTTCCCCACGCTGGACCAGGGGGAGTTCCCTCTGATGAGTTGACAGAGGAAGAGAAGACTAGGGCCTGGTTCACAGATGGTTCTGCACAATATGCAGACACCACCCAAAAGTGGACAGCTGCAGCACTGCAGCCCCTTTCTAGGACATCCCTGAAGGACAATAGTGAAGCCAAATCTTCCCAGTGGGCAGAACTTCAAACAGTGCACCTGGTGGTACACTTTGCATAGAAGGAGAAATAGCCAGGTGTGTGATTATATACTGATTTATGGGCTGTAGCCAATGGTTTGCCTTGATGGTCAGGGACTTGGAAGAAGCGTGATTGGAAAATTGGTGACAAAGAAATTTGGGGAAGAGGTATGTGGACTGACCCCTCTAAGTGGTCAAAAACTGTGAAGATATTTGAGTGCTCACCAATGGGTGACCTCAGCAGAGGGAGATTTTAATAATCAAGTGGATAGGATGACCCATTCTGTGGACGCCATTCAGCCTCTTTCCCCAGCCACCCCTGTCATTGCCTAATGGACTCATGAACAAAGTGGTCATGTTTACAGGGATGGAGGTTACGCATGGGCTCAGCAACATGGACTTCCACTCACCAAGGCTGACTTGGCTACAGCCACCGCTGAGTGCCCAATTTCCCAGCAGCAGTGACCAGTGCTGAGCCCTCGATATGGCAGCATTCCTAGGGGTGATCAGCCAGTTGCCTGGTGGCAGGTTGATTATATTGAACCTCTTCCATCATGGAAAGGAAGAGGTTTGTCCTCACTGGAACTGACAAACCGATTGCTCTGGTTATAGGTTTGCCTATTCCACATGCAATGCTTCTGCCAAGACTACCACCCATGGGCTCACGGAATACCTTATCCACTGTCAATGGTATTCCACACAGCATTGCCTCTGACCAAGGCACTCACTTTATGACTAAAGAAGTGTGGCAGTGGGCACATGCTTGTGGAATTCTCTGGTCTTCCCATATTCCCCATCGTCCTGAAGCAGCTGGATTGACAGAACAATGGAATGGCCTTTTGAAGTCACAATTACACCACCACCAAGATGACAATACTTTGCAGGGCTGAGGCAAAGGTCTTCAAAAGGCCATGTATGCTCTGAATCAGCATCCAATATATGGTACTGTTTCCCTCTCAGCCAGTATTTATGGGTCCAGGAATCAACGGGTGGAAGTGGAAGTGGCACTACTCACCATAGTAGGCCACCTAGTGACCTACTAGCAAAGTATTTGCTTCTTGTTCTTGCGACATGATGTTCTGCTGGCCTAGAGGTCTTAGTTCCAGCAGGAGGAATGCTGCCACAGGAGACAAAACAACTGTTCCATTAAACTGGAAGTTAAGATTGTCACCTGGACACTTTGGGCTCTTCCTACCTTTAAGTCAACAGGCCAAGAAGGAAATTACAGTGTTGGCTGCAGTGATTGACCAGGACTATCAAGATGAAAATCAGTCTACTACACAACAGAGGTAAGGAAGAGTATGCATGGAATACAGGAGATCCATTAGGATGTCCCTTAGTATTAACATGCCCTGTGATTAAAGTCAATGGGAAACTACAACAGCCCAATCCAGGTAGGACTACAAATGGCCCAGACCCCTCAGGAATTAAGGTTTGGGTCACTCCAACAGGAAAAAAACCAGGACCTGCTGAGGTGTTTGCTGAAGGCAAAGAGAATAGAGAATGGGTAGTAGAAAAGGTCGTCATCAGTACCAGCTATAATCCTGTGACCAGCTGCAGAAATGAGGACTGTAATTATCATAAGTATTTCCTCCTTCTTTTGATAAAAACATCTTTGTGTGTGTATATACTTGTACTAAGAAAATATCTTCATTTTCTTTCCTTTATCATGTGACATAAGATTTATTGACTTCATATCAGCATTTAAGTATTGTTAACTTCATGTAACAGTATTTGAATTGGGGATTGGTGGATTTCTGGTTGTGTGAAGGATAGTTGTTTTATGTTAGGTATAATTATTATTGTGTTTATTTGAAGATTATGCATGATCTCAGGAGTTGTGTTTGAGTTCAGATTGACAAGGGGTGGGTTTGTGGTGGTTAATACTGAGTGTCAACTTGCTTGGATTGAAAGATGCAAAGTATTGATCCTGGGTATATCTATGAGGGTGTTGCCAAAAGAGATTAACATTTGAGTGAGTGGACTGGGAAAGGCAGACCCACCCTTAATCTGGCTGGGCACCATCTAATCAGCTGCCAGCTAAGGTAGAATATGAAGCAGGCAGAAAAACATGAAGAGATGAGAACTGCCCTAGCCTCTCAGCCTATATCTTTCTCTGGTGCTGGACCCGTCCTGCCCTTGAACATCGGATTCCGAGTTCTTTAGTTCTGGGACTCAGACTGGCTTTCCTTGCTCCTCAGCTTGCAAACAGCCTATTGTGGGACCTTGTGATCGTGTGAGTTAATACTTAATAAACTCCCCTTTATATGTATATGTATGTGTATATATATATGTGTGTGTGTGTGTGTGTGTGTGTGTGTGTGTGTGTGTGTGTGTATGTGTATACATATATATATCTCCTTTTAGTTCTGTCCCTCTAGAGAACCCTGACTAATACAAGAGGGAAGAAATGCTGTGTCCTCATGTTGTAGAATAAATGGAAAGACAAAAGGGCAAATGCTCTGTGAAACCTCTCTTGTAAGAGCCTTCATCTCATTCACAAGATAAGAACCCTATTGACCTAATAATCTCCTAAAGGCTCCACTTCCTAACATTATTGCATTGGAGATTTATTTTTAACATATATTTTGGAGGAACACAAAGATTTAAACCATAGCATGGAGGCTTCCATTGGCTGTCCTTATTGGAAACCTTTAGTTTTTTTGTAGGAAATACTGTTTGTCAGCTGCATTATTAGAAAATGCAGTTCTTTCCATTTTTGTTAATTTAAATTAGTTTTTTTGTGTATACATGACATTATGGTTCCTCTTTCAAATGTATCACTCTACTTTTATAATAAACTTAAAAGTCAATTTTGATAGAAAAATAAATGGACTCTTTCTGTCAAATGTATGCAGGCATAGTATTCAAACAATTTTCAGTGATCTCATGAGCTTTATTGAGTAATTCTTATTATAATTTACAACATTTCAAAAATAAAATTTAATTGTTGCTTTGATGAACTTGGCAAAGTTGATAAAGTTGATAAATATTTCAAAGTTATAAATAGTATTTACAGTGAAACAGGATAATGTAACTTGTAATCAAAATTCCATCAAGATGAGCATATCAAATAATATAAAGCAATTTTTTTTTTTTTGCTCTGTCGCTCAGGCTGGAGTGCAGTGGTGCAATCTCGGCTCACTGCACCCTCTGCTTTCCTGGTTCAAGCGATTTTCCTTCCTCAGCCTTCTGAGTAGCTGAGACTATAGGCACACACCACCATGCCTGGCTAATTTTTTGTATTTTTTGTAGAGATGGGGTTTCACCATGTTAGCCAGGATGTTCTCCATCTCCTGACCTTGTGATCCGCATGCCTGGGCCTCCCAAAGTGCTAGGATTACAGGCATGTGCCACCGCGCCCGGCCAGAGCCATTGTTTTTTAAAAAGATGTGTATTCCTGTAACTTGTTATCTTTTGGTTTCTATTATTAGAAAACATTAGAAATATGCAGGAGCTCAATTATTCCTCCAGGACATATGTGAATTAGATAATATATTTCAGTTCCTAGTGAAGAGATAAGAAAACTGAAGATCCTATTGGGCCCTCATTAAATGTTTCTTGCCAGTATTTCAAACACTTTGGGGAACAGTCTCAGGAGACAGTAGACTCTGCCTAGGGGAGAAAGAATGGGAAATTAGACCAGATGTCATATTTTCCATTGCAAATAAGACCAGAAGATCTGTTTTATTGGCTGAATGAAGCAAAATCATTCTACTGAACCTCTCTGACACTTTGCAAAACTGGAATCAAGTCACTTCTTTCTCTTCAAAGACAAGGAAGATAATAAAGTAACAAATATGTGGGTAAACAGATGGCAGGTGTGAGGAAAAAGCCTTGTCTTTTGGCTGATCTGTTTATTAACAGAATGAGGTAAACAGGCAAAGAAAAGGTAAAACAGTGCTCGTTAAAGGCAATGGAAAGCAGACTAGATGACATAGTCTTTGTGATAATATAGCATTGACTTTTCTCATAATAATAACAGCACTACAAAGCATCTTGTGTGAGTCCCGACAAAGTATCAGGTGCTCTGCTAGGTGCTTTTCTATGCGTTACTTGACTCCTCACAATTGTCCATTGTCATATAACCTGAGTTTTGCTGGTGCTTGCTCTTACCTACTAACATAGGAAATCAGCTCTTAGAAGCTCCCTCCTTCCCGCACAGTATTTCTGGGAGTCCTCAGAAGGGACTTCATATGCATTCACAGACAGGTTCGGTCACTGACCATCTTTGCTGGGTACCACTGTGTCTGTCATGCACATATTGCTGCAGATTGTGGGCACAAGTACCGCTTTCCCTTGGACTTTGGTGGATGTCATCACTGTCCTCCACTGCCACTCCTTATAGTTAGCATCTGCTGGACATCACTATCAATTTCATTGGTTAGCACTGTTGATAGCTGGAAGTGCTGAGGATTTCAGAGTTACATGGTGTTCTGTGGAGATGTGGGGAAGAATGCCTCTGCCACACACTGATAGTGGGCTGCCAATGGAGCACAGCATTTTAAAATGAATATGATTCTCTCAGTTTTTGACTTCCTGTCTCTATCTCCTCAGTGCCACAGTAGGTTCCATTTGACAGATTAGAAAGTGAGTCTCAAAGGAGTTAAGTAACTTGAGTTAGGTAACTTTCTAGAATTACATGGCTAGTAAGCGGTGGAACTGAGTGCTGGACTTTGATTTGTTTAAAGTCTAAGCTTTTTTGATACACCCAATACACCATGCTCCCTCTCCATTCTTGAGTTCTCTTGGGTGCTTGGTGGTTCTGAGGATTCCTTCTTTGGAACTTGAAACTCTCTCTTCCCTTTCCCTCCAAGCCCATCCAAATTATCTTCCAAATTGATCCTTTGTTTTCTTCCCCAGATCCTCTTCTTCTCACCTATTAACCTATTGTTCAGCCCTCACCCTCTTTCCATCTTTCTTTATACTCTCCTTTAGACTCTCTAATTTTGCCTATTGCCTTTAAAGAAACTTTCCCAACAACATTCACTTAAACAAACATTTATACAGCTCTTATTGCAGACTCTATGCTAAGCAATGGATATAAAAATATATGAAGGAATTTATAGTCTAGTGTAGAAAATATACTAATCATTAATTATAGCACTATATGATAGATACTGTGAAAGGGCAGGCACAGGGAGTGATGGGGCAATAAAAGTCAGATTATAAAGGCAAAAAAACTACAGAACTACAGAGAAGGGGCACATAAATTAGCCTGAGAACTAAAGGAAGTTAGACGAGCAGCCCTTGAACTGAGCCTTGCAGAAAAAGTTGGTATTAGATAGGTAAAGGAGGGAGTAAAGGCACAATAGGCTAAACAAAGAAAGCAACACTTACAAAATCAATGTCTTGAAGCTTTATTACCTGTTGCAGGAGCTGTAAGTAATTCAATAAATTAAGGGTATGTGGGAAGAAGTAAAAGGGAATAGTATGAGGGTATTCACAGGCCAAAAATACTTCCAGAGGTTACACAGATAAAGCCAATGAGTGAAGCAGGCTGGGTAGATTACAACATGCAGAGTGCAGACTGTGACAAACAAGAGAGCACATATGCTGTCCCCATGGATGACTGCTCCTCCCTCTAGCCTGAGTTGCCACTGTGAATACAGACCCAGATATGACAAGATTTTTTTTTTTTTGTTATTTTTCAAGGGAATCCTAGAACATAGATTTTTGTGTGAATTTTCCCAATGATTAAAATACCATGTAGCCAAACAAAATACATCTGCCTGCAACATCTGGGCCAAATCATGATGACCCATGTATGTTAAGATAAAGAGATTGAACTTCCTCCTAAACACATTCAGCAGGACATCACTGGATGTTTTAAAGTGGGGATTTACATAATCAGACTTAAGTTTTGCAAAGACTACAGTTCACTGATAGAAATATGAAGGATGGATCAGAGACAGGCAAGACTGGAGGGTGAGTGAGCTGCTAGATATCTATGGTAGGAAATCAAATGTAGCCATGAGAGTAGGGGCAGCAGTGGTGGAGGAAAAGAGGGCATACACAAGGATGGCTTGGGATCTGCAGGGCTTGGTGACTGATTAAATAGGAAGAATAAAAGGAGAGAGAAGAAGCAGAATAATTTCCTTGCCATATGGGCCTACAGTTTTCTAGAAGCCCAGAAACCTTTCCCCTTCTGCAAAAAGTTCTGCAGTTCAGAAAGAGAACAGCAAAATGTTCCAGAAAGTTGAGTCTAGGCTTGTGTAATGAAATGAAACCCAATGAGAGTATTTACAAATGTGCTTTATGGACCCCACCCAGAGATTCCTGCACTATCTCTTCTGCGTGATATCTGGTTATAATCATGGATCGGGTTGTTATCCATTATACCATTCTTCTTTCAGAATGTCTCTCTTTCTTACAGCAACCAATTTAGTTTACATCTTCAGGCCCTGGTTATTACAATAGCTACCTGGTTAGTCATCCTGATTCTTGATCTCCATTCTTCAACTTGTCCTCAGGATGCTCCCTCTTTCCAACCACAACAAGATTAAACTCTTCTTCCTGGCTTTCAAGGCACTCCACAATTTGGCAGCAACCTTCCCTTTGAACTTCTAACTGCAGCCTGATTTGCATCCTATACCCTTTGTGAACTGGTCTCCTCAAGGCTCATTTTTGCCTTCAAGAGTTGGCTCTGTTTGGAAAGCCCTGACCTCTCCCCTTGCACACAGGAAATGGTCCTTCCCCCTTGAAGTACTCTATTTTGATCTCATTGCTCTTCTAAGTTCCTAAAGCAGTTTGGACCTCTGCTAGATGGACCACAGGAAGAGTTCTTGAAGCCTTAAAATGCCTACCACATATAAGGAGTGGCCAGTCCTCTCCTGTGTATGCTGCAATGACTCCAGCAGGATGCTTCCAGTGAGCCCAACTTAGTGTCCTGATCATGCTGGAGTACACTGGATAGGCATTACATATTCCAGAGGCAACTATATTTGGATTGAGTCATCTCTGAGATTACTTGTCACAAACCTGACCTCGAAGACATGTTTCATATGATGGTTAGTCCTCTTTTTTTGGAAGGATAAAATGTTAGATGAACAAAGTCATTTATATTTAGGTTGCTATCATGAGAAAAAACAAATTCTTAATTCTCTGTGTAGCCACTACATTTACCAATGCAAGAGGAATACCAGATCTAGGTACACTGAATGACTGATAAAGAAACTCCCTCTGCTACCCCGGCATATTTTTGCTAATAATCTCTATCACTAAAGGAAGTCTGTGCACGTCTTATGCTAAATCGAGGAGTTTTTAAAAAACTGTAATATTGTTTCATGGGCTTTAGGCATCTTCCCAAGAAGACCTCAGAGATATTTCAAGTGGAAAGCATATGGCTAACGCCAGGCAAAAATCAATTGGCTACCTTTCAAGCGGCTCTACAGGTTAGATTATCTTGGGAAATTTACCACAGCCCATGATCTGGCTCTCAGTCCTGTCGGTTTTGAAACTGGATTTTATCAACACAATACAGATCTATTTGTCATTAGTGGTTCACATTAACCAACCTACAAAGACTGGTGGAAAAACACAGAACATCTGGTATTAGTAACTGTTCTAAGGACTGGAATATTTTCTAGGAACATGAAATCTGAGTAAGGATTAGAGTAAGGAGAGTTCCATGTGTCATAATGTTCATGAGAGGAAAATGGGTGAAGGTAATGTTATTGCCAAAAACTGCACATGACCTGCAGCTGACATTATTGCTGGGGCAGCTGACAGTGATCTAAGCATCACTGCTGGGTGTTTATTCCAGATTTGATAGTCTGTCTTCAGCTCAGTGTTCAGCAATGAACAGTCTATAATGGAGATATATCCATCCCAGGAACCAGGTACTTCTCTCTGTGGCTGAGGGTACTCTTTTCTATTAGATGATGACAATGATAAATCATATATAAGAAACTGAATGATTGATGGGACATGATGAATGAGGTGAAAGTAAGAGTCACAACCCTCCTCTCCCCTGCAGTTACTTTATGACTTGAGTAACTGGGTGTGTAATGGAGCCATATGATTGTTTTCTAGAGGGAACAATAGTTATCAGTTTTGGACATACACAGTGATTTAGGGATGCCTTTGAGACATCCAAATTTAAATGTCCTATAGGCCATTCTATATTCAGGTATGTTTGCTCAGAAGCTTGATCTGCACCAGAGAGATAAATTTGGGATTTGTCAGTGTATAGATGATTAAAGCCCTGAGAATTGATAATATTTCCCAGGGGAAAGTATGAAGAACAGAGAGTAGAGGACCTAGGACAAAATTCTGAGGAATATCAACGTTCACTTGTTGGTTAGAGAATGAGAGACTGACGTAAGAGACTTAGTATAGCTAAAAACATAGAAAGAGAATGAGGAGTGTATGCTAACATGGAAACTAAGACCAGAGACTATTTAAAGAAAAGTGTGTAGGCACTTTCTGAATGGTGAAGTAAATTCCAAGCATAAAATGGCTGTGGCTCTGCATAGAGTTAACTGTCTCAAATTTAGCAAGGTTCTACCTGAGCAGACATGGTCACTGGCAGCAGTGTAACCTGTCAGGGACCTTAAGGAGCCCTGGAAAAATCCTCTGCATCTATGCAGTGTTTGCCCTCCCATGGAATGGGGCACTATGTTTGGTCTGAATTTATGTATAATTTGCTATATAAATAAGAGAGTGAATAACTTAATTGGATTAACCACTATAAAACTAAAAAATAATCTTAGTATTCAGCAGTATCTGGATCAAATGTCTTTGGTGAACTTCAGCATAGCAATGGGGGTGGAATAATAAGAGTGGGCTGAGAAACCAAAGACTTGCTCCTGAAAGAAGGGTGTGTGTGTGTGTGTGTGTAAGGCAAATATATGAACTGGATCAGAGTCTTGCAAAATGCCCTTTGAAAAGTTGTTTTATATTCAGTCTTAGAAATTTTACTTTGGTATGCTAGTTTGGTCTTTCTTTTCAGGAGCCATTAGTGATGGCTTTAAGAAATTAAGTCTGAAAATGCTGGAGTGTTTCTGGGAGTATTTGATGCCCACAGAGTTTGGCTTGAAACCTTGACGCTAGAGAAATGTTGCCATCATTGATTAAAAGTGAGTAGCTGCATATGGCCTGTCCAGATTAAACTAAGGTCAAAGTTCAAAACTCAGAAATATTAAACACACGCTTAGGATGACATCTGACAACCTCAGTTTGCAGGATGGAACTCTAATAATTAAAGGACCATGTGCTGCACTTAGCCATGCACTCATCTCCCACTGCCATTGAGAGACATCATTCTTGGCTTAAACCAGCAAACAGGGATATAAAGGCATGCCGTTCCTTTGTACTCCTTCAAATTAACTTTGAAAAATTCCCAGAGATGTCTGATTCATGAAGGACCAGGTACAAAGGAAAATCCAGATGCTTCCATGAACAGTAGGGTAGTAGGTATTTTCTTCTCTTGGGGTGAAGAGGATTGGAGAGGCGGGGTGGTGGTGGGGGGCGATTCTCCTTAAACAGTCATCCCCACACCCACATGCTCAAAATAATTTAAAATGGCTCTCCAGGCTTCATATTCTCTTTCATCTAAACTCATAATTAGGAATGGCTGTTTTTAACTCACTTTCCAAAGAACAAGGGTGCAGTATACCAGGTTATAGCTATTGCAGTGCTATAACCCCAGAATTGCCATAGCTACTACCCTATTTTCCTCTTGTACAATTTTCATTCATCTCTGGCAAGCAGGCAAATACTAATCTGTACTGAGACCTGGAAGTAAGCCAAAGGAATCAATCTGCCTCCATGCTTTGCCTCTCTAAATTATCCCTAAATGGGACCATATTACCGGTGAGACCTCACCACAATTTTGTAGAGGACCAGAGGCTTTGCCATTAGACAGATCTGGTTTCAAGTCCTAGTCCTGCCACTTGCCCTCTGTATGAGCACTTTGCTTTGCTTCGATTCCTGTTTCATTTGAATAATGGGCACAAATAGGGTTATTGTGAGAATTAAGTGAGATAATTCACGTAAAATCCCAACACAGTATCTGACTTAGAGTATGAGCCCTAAATAAATGTTAACTGTTAGATATATTAAAAGGGCTTGAAATTATTATAAATTTAGCACAGTTGGAAATAATATTTCAAGTCAAAGGCTATTGGAATCATAGGTTTCTTCAGTGAGCCTCATACATAATAGAAATCCTTTTCTAAAATTTAGAGAAACTTTAAAGAGACGTTGATTATGATTTCTAAAAAGGCAAGGATTGAGAGGCTCTTTAATGACACAGTCCTTTATCATGACAAAACTAGCCTAGGAAAGCTTCATCCAAGGATTATCACAGCATCAATTTTTAGGAACCCAGGTTGAAACACCATGCCTACCCTGTCTCAATCCCACTTTGCATACATGATGATTATAAAATGAAATAAAATAAAAAGTATAATTATGCTATGATAAAAACATTTTAAAACACAGTACAGAAATAAGTAAGATTTGGGCCGGGCATGGTGGCTCATGCCTATAATCTCACCTACTCAGGAGGCTGAGGCAGGAGAATTGCTTGAACCTGGGAGGCAGAAGTTGCAGTGAGCACCATGCCACAGCACTCCAGCCTGGGCAACAGAGTGAGACTGTCTCAAGAAAAAAAAAAAAAGTAAGATTTGAAATTTTATATGATAATGTATATCATTCAGGATGCCAAAATTTTTCAAATATAACTTTCAATTTTAGAAAAAAGGAAAGGGAGAAAAATAGTTATAAAATAAATAAAATGAAATGCATTTAGTTAACTCTACTAGATATTTTAATTTCTTACAAAATTAATTGACCTACATCTGACTCTACTTAATACTGCTGTTATTGACTAGAAATATGTAATTTTCTTATTTTCCATTTTTATTCATTCATTCACTTAATATTTTTAAAAACCTTCACTAAAACTTGGTTTCTGTAGTGAACTATACAGCCTGTTTAACAGTAAAACATCTCTTTGACAATTGAATATCTCCATACACTGATTAAAAATGTCTATGCTTAAATCATATTTTTGGTATTTGTAATTTATTGTGACCTTTCAAAAGACAGACATTAGAGAATGAAGGTTAAAGTATTTGTATCTGTGACACAAGATAGGGTGAGACCAGACTGTAAAGAATTTAACTTCAAGTAGATGCTCTTACAGTGTACAAAACATGCCTGTCTCATTTTACTTGGCTAACGGCGATAAAGAGAATAAGTAACAGTATTGTCCAGAGGCCAAAAGAGCCTAGAGTCAAAAAATTACAGATGGCTTCACAACACAGCCCAAGTTACTGGAATCTAGTAAAGGATGAATTTAGAAATACAGTAAATGTTTGTTTATCTTGGAATTCAAACAACCAGCATATGCAGATAATGAGAAAGTTCTTCCTTCCTATTCTGCACTCCAGTTTTAGGAAAGGAGACAAGTAGGAAATATGCTGTTGCCAGAATTTTGGTTTAAAAACCAAAACCAGGGTATGCCATAGGGTCAGAACAGGTTTGGTATAATTTTTCACACCTTCCATATAGCTATACAGTGAAAATTGTTCAGGGTTACATAAATCAGGTTTAACCAGGCCAACATTTCCTGTGCCTTTAGTCCAGTTAGTCATGCATGCAGTATGTGTGCCCCCACCACCACCCACATGTCAGGTATACAACAGGCCCACGGTACAATTCTGTGCAAACTATTCAGAGAATGTACATGAATGAGAACTTTCATGTAAGGAAATAGTAAGAAATTCGTTTGGGAAAGTAGTTTGGAGCCTGACTCTGAAAGACTTTGAAGATCAGGCTAAAGGATCATGGAAGAATTTTTGTGACAAAGAATGATATAACCAAAGGAGGGTTTTGTTGCACTCATTTAGAAATGGGTTACAGGCTAATATTCTCCCTCTTTCCTTTCATGGGCCCACTGCTGAAATAGGCAGAGGGTGGGGAGTGAGCTCTTAGTGGCTATAACAGGACCCTTTATCTGAGAGGGTCAGTGGGATTTGCTGGGGCAAAAAGAGTAAGTGCCCAGCCATAAAGAAACTTTCGAAAGACAATGAATATCTTTCTAATAATGAAGCTATAAGTATGTGATTTAAAAAGGTATATGATAATGGGAATTAGACAGCTTATTTCTAATCACTACCATAGCAGGATAGTCTAAAAAATTTAAAAGGCAATAGTAATAAATAGCATATACCATGTGGGAAAAACATAAAATGGAGAGATATTAATTAAAATATATTAGCAGAAGTGAGAATAATCTTTTTAAAAAAAATCAGGGAAAGACAATTAAAGCTTATTTGTTGCAATGAAAATATTTTAGTTCCATACACTTACTTGAAATAGTTCTCTCCACTTTTAGGGCAATTAATGCCAGAATCACCAATATTAAATTGCATTCATTTTTTGAGAGGAGCAGGCCATCTAGTGGTAAAGAGACTTATCACAATGGGCAGTATAAATAATCTTGTGGATTACATATGATGCTAAATGAGGGTGGGAATTATTATAAATAAGTTACTTATCTTTTTACAACAAAGAACTGTCACATAGAGATATCAGGTTACCCTGAGACAATATTTTCTAAAAGTGTATTTTTTTTATTGTAGAGAAAAGAAAAATTCACCACAAATACTGAAAAAAAATACAAAAGGAATAACTAACTCAGTAATAAAAAAGTTAAAATAATTACTTTTATAATCAAAACTATGATTCATATGGTTGAATTTCTTTGATCAAACTAAATATTGGAGCATCAGTGCTGCTTCCTAATGGCTGCTTCCTAAATCTTATTTAGGCTTGACAGATTTTAAAATTTGAATTATTTACTCGTATCAACTGAAAGTTATAATTCCAACTAATTAAGGTTTCTTTGTTGGCTAAGTTAGTAAATAGGTTATGTACTGGGGACTCTGTGTTGGGGGACAGAAAGGTAACAGTTAATCTGGCGGTTTGAACTTACTGGAGAATAAACATGAATTAGTTTTATTTTTCTCCAGTCACTGCTCTCTCAACAGAATCTTAGGCAGATACATAACTTGCCTTCAGTTATTAAACAATGTCTAGCCATTTATAAGCTCTATTTTCATCTTTCCTCCTTCCCCAGCCCCTGCTTGATTGTAACTCAAGGGGTCAATGGCAGGGAGACAGGAGCTGTTTGTTCATTCTTCTTCTTGTTTTTTTTTTTTTTTTTTTATTGCACTTTAGGTTCTGGGGTACATGTGAAGAACATGCAAGATTGTTGCATAGGTACCTACATGGCAATGTGGTTTGCTGCCTACATCCCCCCATCACCTATATCTGGCATTTCTCCCTACATTATCCCTCCCCAACCTCCCCACCCCCTGCTGTCCCTCCCCTATTCCCCGCCAACAGACCCCAGTGTGTGATGCTCCTTCCCTGTATCCATGTGTTCTCATTGTTCAACACTCACCGATGGGTGAGAACATCTGGTATTTGATTTTCTGTTCTTGTGTTAGTTTGCTGAGAATGATGTTTGCTTCATCCATGTCCCTGCAAGGGACACGAACTCATTCTTTTTTGATGGCTGCATAGTATTCCATGTTGCATAGTATTCCATGGTGTACATTTGCCACGTTTTCTTTATTCAGTCTATCATTGTATTTAATTTTTATATTGGGTATAAAGAAAAGTGTGATGAACATGCATATACCCACCCTGAAGCCTAAGGATCCAACATTACCAACACCACTGAAGTTTCCTGTGTACCACCCCTACCCTCATTATGCTCCCTCCATCCCCAGGAGGGCAAACACTATTCTGATTTTATCTTTCCTTCTTTTTTGTTGCTATCTGTTATACTTTTATCACATGTGTGTCAATACTTAAATAATACACAGTGCTTTTGAGCATTATATGAATGGTGTCATACTGTTTTTCCCTCTGCAAGTTGCTTTTTTCACTCAACATTATGGTCATGCAATTCATCCGTGTTGACGCATATTTGCAGTTCGTTCATTCTTATTGAAATAGTGTTTCATAGAATAAATGAAACAATTTATTCATTCTTCTTTTGGTAGCCATCTGGGTTGTTTCCCACTTTTTGCTGCTAATGAACTTTCTTAAGCTTGTCTCTTCATATACATGTGCAAAAGATTATTTAGGTATATACCTGGGAGAGAAACTGCTGACATTTAGGGTCTGTTTACCTTCAACTTTTCAAGACAATGTGAAACTTTTTTTTGAAAAATTACGTTAATTAATATTCTAACCAGCAGTGTACAAAATTCTCTCTGCTCTGCATTTTGACTAGATCTTAGTAATATCAGACTTCAAACTTTTTGCCAATCCAGTGGTACAAAACTGCACTCCATTGGTTTTAATTTGTGTTTCCCTTATTACTAATGAGAGTGGGCATCTTTCCATGTTTATTGGCCATTCATGTTTATTATTCCGTGAAATGCCTGTTAATGTGTTTTGGCTGTTTTCCTCCTGACTTGTTTGAAGTGACCCACTTTATCTTAGTAACACTTTTTGCCTTAAAATTGACTTAATCTAATATCAGTAAACAATTTCAGCTTTTTGTGAGGTAGTATCAGCGTAATAAAGTTTATTACTTTCTATTACCTTCAACTTTCCTGTTATCCTATCTGCTAGGTGTGTTTCTTATAACTAGCAGATAAACGGATTTTTAAAAATTCAGATAGACAATCTTTGTATTTTAACTGGAACATTTCGTTCACTTATACTTAATGTCATTAATTACATAGTTAAATCTACTGTTCTTATGTTTTCAATTAGTCCTGGCTGTTCTACTTAATTTCCCTTTCATTAATTGCAGACTTTTAGAGTAATCACATGTGTTTTTATTCCATCTCCCTTCCTCTAGTGGTTTAGAAGTTTTATATGTTTTATTTATTATTTCAATTATATACTTTATTTCTATTATTTTCTTTTATAATATGCATACTTACTAAAGACTAATGGCAAGAAATACCTTTACACTTCTCCTTGGGAGTACAAAGAGTTTAAGACAGTTTTACTTTATCATTCTTCCAACTTATATTGCTATTAAATAATTTTATTTCTGTTTTTTTAAGCCTACTAGATTTCATTACTAGAGTGTTTAAAAATTGATACATAATAGTTGTACATATTTATGGGGTACATGTGATATTTTGATACATGAATACAATGTGCAATTATTAAGTCAGGGTAATTGGGATTACTAAGGTTTTATACAATCAGTGTTCGTTATATTTGCCTGCATGTTTGCTACTACTTTTTAAAAATACTTCTTGCATCTCAGACCTTCCATCTGTGACTACTGTCCTTCTGCTTGAAGCACATCTTTTAAAATTTCCTTTAGTGAGGTTCTGTTGGTGACAAACGTTTTTTGTTTATTTTTATTTTTAAATGTCTTTATTTCCTCTTTGTTCTCATGAAACACTTTTTTTTTTTTCTGAGTATAGCATATTTCTTCAGCATATTGAAATTTTTATTCTACTCTCCTCTGGCTTCCGTAGTTGGTATTTCTTTACTTACTTAAAGGCGTTCCCATTGTCCTATGATGTCTCTGGCTATAGATTTCTCTTTGTTTTTGGTTTTCCAATTTAGGAATTATTGTGTTTCTGGAATCTGTGAATTAGGATTTCTTAGTTCCAGAAAATTATCAACCATTATTTCTTCAAATATTGCCTCTATTCTTTCCAGTTTTTCCTTCTGGGGGTCTGATTAGACTTATGCTAAATGTTTACATACTATATTCCATATCTCTTAGATTCTCTTTCATATTTTTATCAGTGCTGCAATCTAGGTAATTTTCTTAGATACATACTTGAGTTCACCATTTCTGGCTTCCGCTATGTGTATTCAATTTGTTACTTAAGCCATCTATTAAGATTTCATATCAGTGGATATATTTAAGTTGTTTCTATTCCTAATTCTCAAATATTTATGTTCATTGTTTATGATCTCTTGTTTTCTGCTCATTTTTGTTTCTTTTATTTGTTTGAAGATCCAGATTATTGTGCATTCTATTTCTTATCAGTAACAGTTAAAATTCTTGGTCGGGTACAGTGGCTCACACTTGTAATCCCAGCATGTGGGGAAGCCTAGGCTAGAGGATCACTTGAGCCCAGGAGTTCCAGACCAGCCTGTGCAACATGGCGAATCCCTGTCTCTACAAAAAAATAAAAATAAAAAATAAAAAAATCAAAAATCAGCCAGAGGCCGGGGTGGGAGTTGGGGGGTGGTGGCGCACACCCATAATTCTAGCTATGGGGAGGAGGGGATGTTGCTGAGGCCAGAGGATGGCTTGAGCCCAGGAGGTCCAGGCTGCAGTGAGCTGAGACTGCATCTCCGCACTCCAACCTGGGCGACAGAGGGAGGCCCTATTTCAAAAGAACAACAGCAACAACAACAAAATACTTAAAATTCTTAAACTTTTAAATCTGTTCTTTCTTGTTTCTTCTGAGTCTTATTCATGGTAACTTGTTTCCTTATGTGCTTAGTGATTATTATTGTGTGCTTTATTTGGCTAAACAATCTGTGGAGCTCTTACAGGTCTGGGTTGAGGATGCTTTATCTACGTGCCTTTGCAGGCCAACAGGGATGCTACTATACTGGAATAACTTCTAGGCTTGGTGTTTTTCAACCATGCTGGTTGAATAAATTTAAATCCTGGTTTCTTCTAAAGGAGATCTCTGGAAACAAATTTCTGGGTTTAGGGTGTAGTAGAGATTCCTACTATTATTATTAGTTTTTGTCCATCTGCAGCTGTGGTGAAGAAAAGTTTCCTTGTGGGCTTGCTCTGATGGCTGACAGATTTTGTTTCTGGTCTATTTTTCACTGATAATGTAGCACCTTCAGGAGAGCCAGATGTACCTGATGATCTCATGAACAGCTTCTCCATTTGCCTAGGCCCAAGGATTAGGATTTCATTTCCAACTTCCAAAACTCTGTGTTACTGGCATGAATATTTTCACTCTGGGTTTTCTAAACTTTTACGTTGTTTACTACCCAATTCTGGTTTCTGCTGGTTCCTCCTTCTTTATCTACCTCCTACCCCCACTTCTGTTTTTCCCACCACCGCTACCTTTGATTCTTCTTACTTTCTTCTGAGCTCAGCAATGCATTTAAAAATATATTCTTATAAGTCATCCACAGCATTTAGAAGTTTCGAAGTAGTAGGGCTATTTAGAATATCTTGTTCACAATGTTACCAAAACAGGAGTTTTCCCTTCTCTTAATTTCTAACTCTCAAACTATAGTGTCTTTTTTTCTTGCAAATCAACACCTTTTTGAGTGTTCTTGATCTTATTTCTGTCCACTTCCTACCAATCCTGGTTCTATTATTTGTCCTGTTCATCTGTTTCATCTTCAACATTTTTCCCTTCTGTATACAAATACCTCTGGGTCCCCTCCCTCCCAAGAAAATCTTCCCACAATCCTAGTAGCTCTCAACCTACTATTCTATCTTTCTGATTTCTGCAACTAACCAATCAAATGAATATTATCTTTCTATGGCTCACACCTGTAATCCCAGCACTTATGGAGGCCAAGGTGGGTGGATCACTTGAGGTCAGGAGTTCGAGATCAGCCTGGCCAACATGGTGAAACCCTGTCTCTATTAAAAATACAAAAATTAAACAGAACCACAATTCACAAATTTGTTTATTATTTTTCCCTGCTTATGTAACATTTATAAAAGGAATTTGTGCTCAGTTATGGCCTATTTTAGTGTTAAAATAGGCAAATGAGTAAGAAATCCTATTGCAGAACATAATGCCTTTACTGCTGGAATATCCAAAGGCATTCAGTATATTAAAACTTGCCCAGAACATTCACGCTACTAAACACAGGAATGTTATAAAGATATATGTACATATATATAATATATAATGCCAATCATTTATCTTATAGCATAGAACACCAGCCTCTTATTCATTAAAATCAAGTTTTATAAATAATTTTATAATTTAAGAATACAGTACATATCAGTTGGGTCTGGTTTTGATCATCGACACTAAAAGTTCCATCAAAGAAGAACTTTATGTTTTCTACTAACTTATTTAATGACACAAGTTTTAAGAGAACCACAATTCATTGATTCACTTATTTTTGTCCCTAACTGTGAATTTTAGTGATAAATACACTCGTACTACTGAGAAAAATATTTTGACACTTCATGTGTG
>CAUYUD010153819.1:0-32026 GCA_963575295.1 Alouatta caraya | reverse complement strand
CCTGGTCAAGATGATGAAACCCTGTCTCTAGTAAAAATACAAAACTTAGCTGGGCATGGTGGCAGGCACCTGTAATCCCAGCTGCTCGGGAGGCTGAGGCAGGAAAATCGCTTGAACCGGGGTGGGGGCGGGGCCACAAGGCGGAGGTTGCAGTGAGCGGAGATCAAGCCACTGCATTCCAGCCTGGGTGACAGAGTGAGACTCTGTCTCAAAACACACACACACACACACACACACACACACACACACACACACACGCACAATGAGGTATCACTTTACCCTTATCAAAATGGCTAAATAAAAACTTGTCTCTGGGCCTGGTGGATCATGCCTATAATCCAGGCACTTTGGGAGGCCAAGGTGAGTGAATCACCTGAGGTCAGGAGTTCAAGACAAGCCTGGCCAACACGGCAAAACTCCCTCTCTACAAAAAATGCAAAAATTAGCCAGGTGTGGCGGCGGGCACCTGTAATCTCAGCTACTCGGGAGACAGGCTGGAGAATCGCTTGGACCCGGGAGGCAGAGGTTGCAGTGAGCCGAGGTTGCTCCACTGCACTCCAGCCTGGCTATAGAGCAGGACTTCGTCTCAAAAAAAAAAGCCGGGGGCTAACTGAAAGGACTGTGTTTGCCGGAATGTAAGGAAATGTCCTTGTTCCGATGCACAAAAATTAAGGGTTCCCCGGTGAAGGGACCTGAAAGACTGGAGAAAACCGCACTGTTTCGTCAACAGTAGGGGCAATACCAAGTCCAAGGTAAGAGCACATTCAGCGGATGGTATAGTATCTGTTATGTGGCTGTCATGCCTGGCTAGTGCCTACATTGTGTGCAGACTTGGAAATGAAGTGGGCTGTCAGTCATCGAAAGACTCTACCGCAACTGCCACACACATTACAGAAGGCGCTACTGGAATCCCGCCAAAAATGCTTGCTGTGGGATCCAATGGGCGTGTAGCTCCAGTCTCCCAACAGCCAATCCTAGTGCCGGGCATGCTTGCAGGGGCGGGGCCATGGAGACAAAGTGACCAATAGCAAAGAAGAATGTGAATGGGGGCGGGGAAGCCGTGGCTGAGGTGAGCCAAAAGCCACCGTTAGAGCCGGCTGAGGTGAAAGAGAGCGACCGTTAGGACAAGCTGAGGACTTCTGGTCTGTTCTGTACTTGAACGGCCAGCAAATTTCAACTCCCGCTTGCCATTCAACATCATGGATGATCTGCACAATGAAGAGCAGCGCATACTGCGCCGCCACCAACGCGAGAAGAAGGAGCTGCAAGCCCAGATCCAGAGCTTAAAAAACTCGGTCCCCAAGACCGACAAGAAGAAAAGAAAGCAGTTACTCCAAGATGTGGCCCGCATGGAGGCCGAGATGGCGCAGAAGCACCGGCAAGAGTTGGAGAAGTACCAGGATGACAACAGCTTTGAATATGTCGTCGAAGACCTGGCCAAGATGGATCTGGAGAACCAGCCTCCCCGCTCCCAGAAAGCCCAGAGAAAGGAGGCCCTGGAGAGAGAGCACCAGGGGAGCAACTTCCAGACCGACATGCAGCACCCGGCCGGCTTCCGGCGTGAGGAGGAAAAGCTCGCCGCCATCCTGGGAGCCAGGGGTCTGGAGATGAAACAGATCCCAGCAGACGGCCACTGCATGTATCGCGCCATTCAAGACCAGCTGGAGTTCTCCATGCCGGTGGAGACGCTACGCTACCGCACCGCCAGCTACATGCAGAAGCACATCGAAGAGTTCCTGCCCTTCTTCAGCAACTCCAAGACCGGCGACTCCTTCGGCTACGACGAATTCATCAGCTACTGCAACAACATCATGCACACCACGGCGTGGGGAGGCCAGCTGGAGCTTAGGGCCCTGTCGCACGTCCTGAAGACCCCCATCGAGGTGATCCAGGCCGACTCGCCCACCTTGGTCATCGGGGAGGAGTACACCAAGAAGCCGATCATCCTGGTCTACCTGCACTACGCCTGCATCTTCGGCCAGCACTACAACTCCGTGAGGCCGGTCCAGGCCGAGGCCGCCGAGGCCACTGGGGCCGTCGGGGCCACGGCAGCTCCGCGTCTCCGGTAAGCCCAACCGCATCACCGTTGCCGCATCTCCTCAGTAGGCTCAGTTTGTTTTCCCCCTTTGCTTTTCTCTGGGTTTTTTCCTTCCTTTTACTCAAAACTACCCCCCCCCGCCCCCACTTTCCTACCCTGCTGCTTTCACAAGGTGGGAAATGAAATTCTAGGGAAATTCCCTGGCAATGTGAGGGAAATCTCTGCATTGCACCACCAGAGGAGCATAAGTTTGATAAGTTTAACCTCTTCTTGCCCTTAAGGGTCTTTACCTCCCTCACTGACTAAGAATTGGTCATGTTGAGTATAACTTAGGATAAAAAATGGAAATGCTGGCCGGGCGCGGTGGCTCTCGCCTGTAATCCCAGCACTTTGGGAGGCCGAGGCGGGCAGACCACGAGGTGAGGAGCTTGACACCAGCCTGGCCAACATGACAAAACCCCGTCTCTACAAAAAAGACAAAAATTAGCCGGGCGTGGTGGCGGGCGCCTGTAATCCCAGCTGCTCGGGAGGCTGAGGCAGGAGAATCGCTTGAACCCGGGAGGTGGAGGTTACAGTGAGCCGAGATCGCGCCACTGCACTCCAGCATGGACGACAGAGCGAGACTCTGTCTCAAAAAAAAAAAAAGAAAAGAAAAGAAAAAAGAAAAAAAAAAGGATAATAAATAAAAAATTAGCCGGGAGTGGTGGCGGGCACCTGTAATCCCAGCTACTTGGGAGGCTGAGGCAGGAGAATCGCTTGAACCCCAGAAGCGGAGATTGCAGTGAGCCGAGATCATGCCACTGCACTCCAATGTGGAAGACAGAGCGATACTCCGTCTCAAAAAAAAGAAATGTTAAGTTATTAAGTTTCAGGTGTTCTGGGAAAAATAAATCTAGTAGGCTAGCTCGGGGAGCCTTCAGGTTTTCCTATGAATATCTCGGATTACTTAGACACAATTGGAGTTTATGTGATTGAAATGCCTTGGGAAGGCCTTCTGCTGAGTTTTGGGGGAAAAGGTTGTCATGGTTTGCTTTTTACTTAAGTTGGGCTACTCAGGAGATGTCTCAAGTTATGAACAAGAGATCTGCTATTACTTTTTGTTTTTTCATCAAAACTTGTGTGGTTCCTAATTAACTTTAGTTGCTCAGATGTTTGCTGATTCTAAATAACAGCATTTGTTAAACATGTAAGGTAAATCTGTTAGAGAAAGTAAATTTAGATAAACTGATAGCCTAGATAAGGTTTACTCTAAGATGTGAAAGATCTAAAGTTCATTTCCTTTATTAAAGATAGGAAGAGATATGACTTTATTCAAATAGTTGATACATTTCATTATCATTACAACTGGTATAAAGCAAAAAGAGACACATCGATGCGTAATTTACTTACTGTAACCGGTGAAGATCTGAATCTAGTAAGTTTCCTTTATTCTTAGGATACAAAAGGCTATGACTTTATTCAAGTACTTGATCCACCTTGTTATATCAACTGGTATATAAAGTGTGAAAGATATGAATGTAATAACTTTCCTTATTTCTTAAAGATAGAAAAATAGCTTTAAAGATTATTTAAAATATTAAAGTTTTGCTCTATTTTGTTACATCAATAACTGACACAAGACAAAAAGGTGAACAATGTACTTTTGTTATTTAAGAGTTGTTAATATCCTTGAATTTTCCAAAATAATCTAAAAGTGAAATAATTTGCGGCCAACAACTTGTGAAACTTTTAATCTTTGCTTTCTGTAATTTGGTGAGATTAATTTTGGAAATTCTTTCTACATTGCAAATGCTCTAAAATAAAATATATGTTTTTAAGTTTTTAAGCATGTAATTTATTCAAAAATAAAAATCGTTTAAAAAATACCTGCTTCTCTCTTTTTGTGTAACTAACTTCATATAGAGTTTATGTCCCAGGATCTACTTCAGCAAAGGAATCCTGGAGGGTCAGGGAGCATAGGCCTGTTGAGGGGCACGGTGGTGGTTGCTAACTGGGGACAGGGGCAAAGGCTGGTGAAAGGGTCTAGAAATGGGAAACGTGCTCTACTTCAGTGGGCTATATAGGGTCAGACCTGCAAAGGGAAAGGGTCCAGGCTGGAAGCTGGGGCATGGGCTGGTGAAGGGCAGTAGGAGAAGGTGGCCCAGCTGGGGCAGCCTGGAGAAGGAGAAAAAGGGGGCCTGGCTTGGGAAGAGAAGCTGATTGGGAACTGGGCTACAGTCTGGGGAAGGGGTCCTGGCAGTGGTGGAGGTGGGTGGAGAAAAGGGCAGGAAAGGGGGCTGGGCCAAGAAAGAGGCACTGGCTGTAGGAATAGGTTGACCAGGGGGAAGCTCATTGGGAGAAGACCCCTGGTAGGAAGGAGTCTGTGGCTATTGAATGAGGTAACTCAGGCAACCTGCCTGGCCAGCAGAATTGAAGGGAATTGAGGAATTGGGCCTGGACAGGGAAGGGAGCCTCTCTGGGGAGGACATACAGGCTGAAGAAGGGCTATATGGTATGGAGGGGTCATAGAAGGAGAAGGAAGCCTGGCTGGGATGGGGGAGGGGGGACCTGGCAGTAAGTGTGGGGGAACACTGGCTGGGAAAGGTGGCCAGGCTGAGAAGGCTTAGGTGGCCAAAGGGGCCAAGCATGGGAGTGGCCTTGGCAGGGCAAGGAGGAAGATCTTGGGGAAGAGGGAACAGGCTATGGAGGCACAGGCAGAGGAAGGGCACAAGGCTGGGCAAGGGAATCTGTCTGTGGACTGGGACATGGGGTGGGGAAGAAAGCCTAGCTGGGAGGGGGATAATAGGGTGAATGGGGGTGGGGAGCTGGTTAGGGAAGAACTGGCTGGTCAAGGGAAGGAGGCCCAGTTGAGTTAGGAGCCAAAGGATGAGAAAGGTGTCCCTGGCTGTTAATGAGGGGAAAGGCTGGGGAAGAGCACCTGGCCCGGGGATGGGACATGGGCTGTCCAATGGAGTCCAGGCTGGAGAAGACACTGGACCAGGGAAGGAGATCTAGCAGGAAAGCAGGCATAAGCTGGGGAAAAGGACATAGACTGAGGGAGAAGGACATAAACTGGCAGAGAGGGCGAGGCTGAGGAAGGGTCCCAGACATGGGGATGTGCCCGTCTTGTAAAGGGAGCACAGGATTGAGAGTCTGGCACAAGCCAAGGATGACAGATGGGTGCGGGGCAGGGAAGATCATGGGGGTAAAAATACCCTGGCAGGGAAAGGTTGCCTGACTAGAGAGGGACTCTGCCAGACGAAGGGGCTGGGGAGGGAGGCACAGACTAGGAAAGGGAACATGGTGGTGGGAGAGGTTTGAATACCGAGAAGGACATAGGCTAGAGATGGGATCATAGGCGGGTTAGTGGGCTTGGCTGGAAGAGGGGACCTAGCAGGTAGAGAGGGCTTGCTGGGAAAGAGATCATGCGTGGGAATGAGGGCCTCTGCCCTTGATGGGAACCTGGCTGAGAAAGGGCACGTGGTTGAGAAAACGGGCTTAGTTGAGGAGGGGGACACAGGATAGGAATGGGATCTGGCTAGGGGAGGGGCAATAGGCTGGACAAGAAGCCTGGGAAGGCGAAGGCTGCAGAAGGAGGCCTGCCTGGGAAAAGGAGCACAGACTGGGGCAGAGGGCATAGCAGATGAAGAGAGCCTGGCTGCGGGAGGGGCAAGGCTAGGAAAGGGTTCCTAGCTGGGGAAGTGGACTTGGCTTAGCATGGGGCACATGTGGGTGAAAGGATCCTGGTGGGAAAGGTTGCATGGTAACTGGGCAGGTGAGGGAATGCTGAGAGAAGATGCCTGGTTGTGGAAGGAGGTACTGGCTGGGAAAGGCCAGTAAAGGGGCAACTCTTTGGAAAAGTGGTCACATTGAAAAGGGGAAGGGCTGGGGATAGCTGCCTGGCTGTGGGAAGGGAACATAGAGTTGAAAAGATGCGGCCAGTCACGGTGGCTCAGGCCTGTAATCCCAGCACTTTGGGAGGCCAAGGAGGGCAAATCATGAGGTCAGGAGTTCAAGACCAGCCTGACCAACATATTGAAACCCCGTCTCTACTAAAAATCCAAAAATTAGCCGGCCATGGTGGTACTCACCTGTAATCCCAGCTACTCAGGAGGCTGAGACAGGAGAATCGCTTGAACCTGGGAGGCAGAGGTTGTTGCAGTGAGCCAAGATCACGCCACTGCACTCCAGCCTGGGAACAGAGTTAGATTCCATTAAAAAAAATAATAATAAAAGAAAGAAAGAAAAGAAAAGAGGCCTGGGCTGGGGAAGGGCAGACTGGCTAAGGAGGCTGTCAGCAGGGTCTCAGGTTTAGGAATGGACTCTGGCTGGGGTTGAGGCTGGCCTGGGAAGAGGAAGGAAGGAGGGGCATCCTGTGGGGGTGGAGGGTGGGGAGGAAGCCCCACCGAGACACAGGCTGGGAACCCAGCAGTAAGTAGTTAGAGGACAGAGAGGTGCGCACAGACTGGTCAGATGGCTAAGAAAGGGGCCAATCTAAAGAGGGCGCAGCTTGAGAAAGAGCGTCTGGCTGGGGAAAGGGGCCCTGGGCGAGGGGACATAGGCTAGGCAAGGAAAATAAAGTTGGGTCTTGGAGCTTGCCTGAAGATAGGGATATTGGGTGAAGAGGACCTAGCAGGAGAAGGGGCTCTGGCTAGGGTAGAATTCCTTCATGGTTCAGGACAGACTAGCAACAGGAGTTCAGGCTTGGGAAGGCTGCCTGGTTGCCAAAGAGAGCCTACCTGTCCAGGGGCCACACGCTGGGGAGGGACAAGCTGGGGCAAGGGGCCTGGGTAGGGCTGCTGCAGAAGGCAGTACTGGCTAGGAAATGGGGCCTTATTAGGGAGGGCCATATTAGTAGGCATAGGGAAAGCATGCCTAGCAGGGCAAGGGGACCTGACTGGAGACATGCCCTTGGCTGGGGAAGGGGGCCTGGCTAGGAGGAAGGGTATAAATGGATGAAGGGGGTCTGGCTAAGTGAGGGGCCTGGCTGAGAAAGTGGGCATGGCTAGGTTCCAGGGAACAGGCAGCTTCAGGGCTCCTGATGAGAGAAGGGCAGGCAGCATAGGGTGGGGATCAGGTGGGGAAGAGGGACTCCCTGAGAAAGGAGGCCCAGCTCTAGAAAGGAGTTAGACTGAGGAGCAGGGTTAAGGAAGTGCACCTGGGCAGGGAAGGGGGAATAGGCTGATGACAAGGACACTCATTGCTGAAGGGAGACTAGTTGGCATAAAGTTGGTATAGGATGAAAAAGGAATTCCTGGCTTTTGAAGAGGGGACGGTACCTGGCTGGGGGAGGAGGCACTTAGGCAAGGGATTCACAGGGTCTAGGGGAATCGCTGGGGGATTGGGCACAGTTGCAGAAGGGTGCACTGGCTGGTAAAGGAAGCATAGGCTGGGCAGGGGTCTTAAGTGGGAAAGAGGCATACGTTGCTGAAAAGGGCACCGCCTGGATAATGTAAGCCTTGCTAGGGGGTGGGGCTGGTACTGCCCAAGAAATTCTGTGACAGATGGCACCAAAGATGGTAGAGTCCCATTTTACAGGCTTGTCCCTGAATACAAGAGAAACGGCTATTCCTATTTTGGGAACCTTTAAGATCTCACCGGGCCTGTCCCCAGCTGCCCCCACTGGTTCTGCCTTCATCAGGAAGGAGAGCAAAGTGTTAACCCAGGTCAGATCCTAACCATACCCAGAACACAGAGAGGGCCTCCACTGTGGGATCTGGCAAGACACAAGGGATTTGCAGTTTGTTCCATTCTATAACAATGACTACAGTCACTGAGGACAGTGACTATTCTGGGCAAGTTCATGAAAGCCATGGGGTACTGTTCTCAGAAGTATCTAATTCCAGAAGCAACTTTCATTCATTTCCTTACTGTTTTTCATTTATTCATTATCATTCCCTCTCCCCTCTTGCCATAGCAATAAAAAATAAGATGTCTTCTGTATGCAGATGTAGGCTCTGGAGTCAGACATCTATCCAGGTTTAATACCTAACTTGCCCACCTACTTCCTAGCTTTGTGACCTTGGATAAGTCACCTAAACTTTCTGGGCTTGTTTCCTCATGGATAACACAGGGCAATTAATACTTGTCTTAGAGATATTTCTTGAGGATGTTAAGAACATTAAATGAAAATGCAGCCAGTCGTGGTGGCTCACGCCTGTAATCCCAGCACTTTGGTAGGCGAAGGTGGGCAGATTATTTAAGGCCAGGAGTTCAAGACCAGCCTGGCCAACATGGTGAAACCCCGTCTCTACTAAAAATACTAAAATAAGCCAGGCATGGTGGCATACGCCTGTAGATCCAGCTACTTGGAAGTCTGAGGCAAGAGAATAGCTTGAACCGGGGAGGCAGAGGTTGCTGTGAGCTGAGATCGCACCACTGCACTCCAGCCTGGGTGACAGAGCAAGATTCTGTCTCAATCAAAAAAAAAAAAAAGAAAAAGAAAATAAAATGCATATAAAGTGTTCAGTAAATAAGTGTCCAATAAATGTTAGCTACTGTTAATATTATCTAGAAGCCCATGAACATGACATTATCAGCTCTGGCAGCAGCCACTTCTTGATTTTGTCTACGGTGACTTTTGGGCCACTTGGCCTCTTCCCACAGGTCCTGCAGTGGAATCAGAGACTCTCCCACAGCTGTCTGCCCCAGCTGTTGCTACCAGAGCTTCTACTGGAGCTCACTCAAAGTGCCCCCCTGGGGACAGGGTGACCTGCATGCAGGAACCCGTCGGGCTCTTTTTTTCAGGATTTTTCTACACAAACACATGATAGACTCACATGTTTTGAAAAACAATATTGGTGTCATTCCATCGAAATTGCCTTTTAAACTTAACAGTACATTATAAACACTTTCTTGAGTCCTTAAACAGTCTTCAATATGATGATTTTAATGCCTGCATTCTAGCCAATGAATGTGCTATAATTTATTTATTCAACTGCATTGCTGGACGTTTAGATTGCTTTCAATTCCTCACCACTATAAATATGCCACTGTAATATCCTTGCAGCTGAATCTTTGTCTATATTTCTGATTATTTCTTTTTGATAAGATTTAAAGAAGTGATCTAGGTCAAAAAGGAGAAGCTCTTAATGCAATCTGGGAAAGACTGCATGAATTTACCCTCCCAGGGTATGAGAGTGTTATTTTCCCACATAATTGCCAACACGGAAAATTGTCACTGTGGCTAATTTGTTAGATGAAAAATGTTGTATTAATGGACGTTTCATTGATTACTAGGGAGATTGAATATTCCTCTATGCATTTATTTCATTCATGCAGGAACAAGTATTTCTCTTTTTTTGAATTTCAACTTTTATTTTAGATTCAGGAGGTACCTGTGTAGGTTTGTTATGTGGGCATATTGCATGACACTGAGGTTTGGAGTACAAATGATCCTGTCACCCAGGTAATGAGCATAGTAGCCAATAGGTAGTTTTTCAGCCCTTGTCCCCTCCACCTCCACCTCCCCCATGGTAGTCCCAGGTGTCTATTGTACCCATCTCTACGTCCTTGTTTACCCAATGTTTAACTCCCACTTACAAGTGAGAACATATGGTATTTGGTTTTCTAGGAACAAACATTTCTTACTTTGTTGCCTATTCCTGAACTTCACTTAGTTTGCTATGAATGTTTGTCTTTTTCTTATGTTTTGTTTTTGTTTCTGTTTTTTTTTTTTTTGAGACAGAGTCTCACTCTGTCGCCCAGGCTGGAGCGCAGTGGTGTGATCTCGGCTCACTGCAACCTCCGCCTCCTGGGTTCGAGCGATTCTCCTGTCTCAGACTCTCCAGTAGGCTGGGATTACAGGCACACACCGCCACACCTGGCTAATTTTCTGTATTTTAGTACAGACAGGTTTTCACCATGTTGCCCAGGCTGCTCTTGACCTCCTGAGCTCAGGCGATCCACCCACCTCGGCCTCCCAAAGTGCTAGGATTACAGGCGTGAGCCAGCGTACCTGGCCTTCTTATATATTTTTAATAGGACCTTCCATGTTAACGAATCTGACCACTTGTCATTTGGATATTTTAAAAAATAGTTGGCTGGCCATGGTGACTCATGCCTGTAATCCCAGCACTTTGGGAGGCCAAGGCGAGCAGATCATGAGGTCAGGAGATCGAGACCACCCTGGCCAACATGGTGAAACCCCATCTCTACTAAAAATAAAAAAATTAGCTGGGTATGGTGGCATGTGCCTGTAGTGCCAGCTACTCGGGAGGCTGAGGCAGGAGAATCGCTTGAACCAGGGAGTCAGAGGTTGCAATGAGCTGAGATTGAGCCACTGCACTCCAGCCTGGCAACAGAGCAAGACTCTGTCTCAAAAAAAAGAAATAGTTTTTCCTGTGCATTAATTAGCCTTTCAGTTTTGTTTCTGTCTTTTTGCATATGTATAAGTTTAAAAGCATAATGAAATCTATTAATCTTTTTCATTATGGTTTCTGTCTTGGTTGTCAGGCTTAGAAAAGGCTTCCTTATCCTGAGAATGGATCGATACTTCTGCATAATTTAAGTTTTTTAATGCTTTCTCTTTATATTTAACTATATTTAACATATCCACCTGGAAATTACATGGGTATAAGATAAGGACATAAAGTAATTTTCCTCAATTATGACAGTTAACCAATTAGCTCAACACTATTGACTAACCCAGCATTTCACCGCTGATTTGAATTGCCACCTTCCATATATATTACATTCTTATACTATAAAAAGTTGAGTCTCTTTCAATCATTTATACAGAATAGCTATATTTTTTTACTTCAATTTAAAACTGTCAGCTGTCCATTCATCCGTTCATTTCATATTTACTGAAGATAACAGTGATAAATAATAGCTAAGAGAGACAAAAGATCTAGTCCCAGTGCTCACCGTCTAGAGGTGGCAGACAGGAAAGCAAAAACAGACAGAAGGCAACATGACCAATGTTGTGATGAGAGGAAGCACAGAGGAAGGAAGGACACTGCATCCGACTTGCTGTGTCAGGAGGCTCAGCAGGAGCTCCCAGAGAACATGACCAGAGCAGAGACAGAAAGGAGTGAAAGAACCGGTATCTCCTCTTCAGCCTAGGTGAAGGGTAGCTGTGAAAGAGTTGTGGAAAAGAGGCTGAAGAGGGAGGCAGGCAAAGTAACTCAGCTTAAGTAAACATTGGTTTTACTCATAATATTACAAATTAAATGAGATACCATGTTTTATCAATCAGATTAGCAAAGAAGTAAAGTTTGATCGTATGTTGTATTGACAAGGGAATGCAGAAACAGGCACTCTCAAACATTGCTGATGGATGGTGTGTAAATAGGTACAATCCCTTTGGAGAGCCATCTGGCAATAGCTATCGAATTTAAAGTGCATAAACCACTATCATTTTATTTTTAGCAGTTTCCCTTGCATATGACTAGAATATATATTTAAAAGGATAGCTGGTCACTTTTGAGGAGGGGAAACAGGTTCCTAGGGTAAAGGATGGGAGGGGGCTTTTCGCTGTGTAATCTCTTGAAAGTCTGGTATTTTGAACTACATGACTTAATAATTTAAACCTGACCAGGCGCAGTGGCTCATACCTGTAATCCCAGCACTTTGGGAAGCCGAGGTGGGTGGATCACAAGGTCGAGAGATCAATACCATCCTGGCCAACATGGTGAAACCCCGTCTCTACCAAAAATAAAAAAATTAGCCAGGCATGGTGGTACCCACCTGTAGTCCCAGCTACTTGGGAGGCTGAGGCAGGAGAATAGCTTGAACCCGGGAAGTGGAGGTTGCGGTGAGCCGAGATCGCGCCACTACACTCCAGCCTGGCAATAGAGCGAGACATCATCTCAAAAAATAAAAAAATAAAAAATAACTTAAATCTAACCTACTAAATAAAATGCACATAGCTTTTGACTTCACGGTATATTGAAAATATACATATTGTCGCAGGCCTGGTCTCACTAACACAGGCCTCCAACAACTGTTTCCTTACTGACTGAGTGCTTGAGTTAAATATTTAAAGCCAGCGCCCTTACACAAAGGCTGGATTGTAACAAAAGCCCATCAGGAGTTTTGCCTAGGGCTTTCCTGTGTCTTAAAGCATGACAAAATAACAAAGGAATTCTTTTTTCTTTTTTTTCTCCCCAGCCTACAGTGCAATGGCACAATCTCGGCTCACTGCTACCTCCACCTCCCGGGTTCAAGCAATTCTCCTCTCTCAGCCTCCCAAGCGCCAGCCACCACGTCCAGCTAATTTTTGTATTTTTGGTAGAGAGAGAGTGTCACCATATTGGTCAGGCCGGTCTCGAACACCTGACCTCAGCAGATCCACCCACCTCGGCCTCCCAAAGTGCTGGCATTACAGGCATGAGCCACTGCACCCAGCCATAACGAAGTAATTCTTAACAGAACCCATTTAGGATTAAAATAATTGTATGGGGGTCTGAAGACACTCCCCAGGCTTCCATAAACAAGTTTATTGTAAGTCTGAGGGAACTCCCCAAACCTCCATGATTTAGCAGGAAACAAGATAAGGGTAATCACTGCAGCACCTAGACCCATTTAGATTAAGTAAATTTACTGAGGCTCCAGAGGAAGGTCTTCAGGACTCAGACCTTAGTTATAGATTAAAAGAGGTTAATCATATATGTCTTTAGGTGAATCCACTTACACATAGACATACAGCTTAGAAGGTATATAAGCTCAGGGAAACCTTGTAATTTTGAGTTGCTCTGGCAATAATCTCCACACCTTCTCCCTGTAACTAGTTACAGAAATAAAAACTCTCTTCCTCCCTAGCTCATCTGCATCTTTTACTGGGCCAAGGGAAATTGCAGCCCAATCTTCAGTTTGGTTCAGGAACAAGAGGGTTAGAGCTGGTTCTTCATTTATCTCTGTTTTCTATCTTCCTCCCATTGTCTTTACTACCTGCTATGATCTGAATTTTTCTCTCCCCCACTTTCTGAAATTCATATATTAAAATTTATTCACCAATGTTATTGTATTAGGAGGTGGGGCCTCTGAAAGATGATAAAGTCACGGGGGCGGGGCTCTCATGAATGAGATGCATGCTTCTATAAAAGGAACCCCAGAGAAGTCTCTCACCATCTTTCTACCATGTGAGAATGCAAAGAGAAGTTGTCAGTCTGCAGCCTAGAATAGGGTCCTCACCAAACCTCACCTCCACCAACACTTTGACTTTGAACTTCCCAGCCTTCAGAACTCTGGGAAATGAGTTTCTGTTTTTAAGCCACCTAATTCGTGGTGCTTTATATAGCATTTCTGGATGGACTAAGACACTAGCATTCTTATATAAAAAAAAATTGTGTGGACTCAAAGACAGATGTGAATTTACATGTACACATGAAGCTCCTGAAAGATAGAACTTACCTTTGATGAGTGATTCTGTGAATTATTTGAGGAATGTAATGTACAATTAGGTGCAAAATACTTATGACAAAGTTCTACGTGGTAGAACTTTGGTATCATGGTAACTTCTTTTTCAGGTGAAGTGTTTGGGAGCAGTACAGCTACTTGGTTAGCTGTGTGCACTCTGGAGCTTGCTGCTTTTCTACATTCTAGCTCAGGGAGCAATACCATTTTTATTATTATATCTTTTATTTTCATCTTATCACCTGTAGAGTGGGAACAATTCTAATAATTCTAGTATTTACATCATAGTGTTGTTAGGATTAAATGATATAAAGCCTATAGAGTCATGCACATATACAATTTCAGAGTGAGTGCTTAATAAATATCATTAGTATTTTTTTTATTACTAATGGGGCTTAATAAAAATGGCGTTAAATATGGAGTCAGCAATTTGGGGCTCACACTTTTGTTCCATATTTTCTAGCAACATAAACTTGTGTCCTTTAACTACACAAAGCCTTATACATTTTTTTCCTGAAAATCAGAGGAAGTAAGCCAAAATAAAAGAAACGATGTGAGAGAGCCTAACTCAGTCTTTGATCACATGATAGATCTGTGTTTCATACTAAATAAATACAAATTCAACTGGGTTAGTGGAGAAAGTAATCTTTGTTGGTTGCATGAACAAATATTTTTATTACTTAAGATACATTTTTTTCTTTTTTTTGAAATGGAGTTTCACTCTTCTTGCCCAGGCTCGAGTGTAATGGTGCAATCTGGGCTCACCACAACCTCTGCCGCCTCCTGGGTTCAAGTGATTCTCCTGCCACTGCCTGCTGAGTAGCTGGGATTACAGGCATGCACCACTACACCTGGCTAATTTTGTATTTTTAGTAGAGATGAGGTTTTTACTATTTTTAGTAGAGACGAGGTTTCTCCATGTTGGTCAGGCTGGTCTCAAACTGCTGACCTCAGGTGATCCGCCCACCTCAGCATCCCAAAGTTCTGGGATTACAGGCATGAGTCCCCACGCCCGGCCAAGATACGTTTTAAAGCTGTATTCGAAAATTAGTTTTGAGTGTTGTTATTACTAGGTGTGTTTGAAAAGGAAGGGAAAACTTACTCCATTAACATTAAGCACTTCTTAGACAAGTATACCAATTACACTGAAGGAGCCTTGCTTCCAACAGTATGAGTTATAGAAATAAAGTGAAAATGAAATATAAATCTAAGATTAGACTTATGGTTAAAAAAATTCTTGATCACATAAAAGGGAGAACACATGGACACAGGGAGGGGAGCATCTCACACTGAAATCTGATTCTTTAACTATCTTTGCAACACTCTCCCATTAAATTTCCTCTTTGCTTTAGTTAGCTAGAATGAGTTTTCTGTTACTTGCAGGGAATTCTAATAAATTAATTCAAATATATAACATGCTAACTTAAAATGCAAATTGTTTACAAAAATATAAAATATAATCTACCCTTGCTTTCTACAGATAATTATATGTAAAATTTCAATGGTTAAATTAACTCCAAGCTTAAATTCAAACCAGAAGTGTCTGCATCACTTACATTTTTTTCGGTCCATCCATTCCTCTAGCTCTGCTAAGTTGACAACTTGTCTTGTCCTCCAAAGACCATGTCGATATCGAACACGGTGGATTAGTCTACGATACATGTTAATAACTGCTTTCACATCCGGTCCATGATACAAAGCCTACAAAGACAGAAAAGCTTCTTATATATTTCTGGTATTTATATTAAATTTGACTTTGCCCCTTTCATTTAGTCTATTTCACCCAGTTTCTTAAATTATGGGTGTATGTATTGTTTATTGCCTAGTTTGCTTAAATATATGCATTGTAGAGTAACATCATCTCCCTGAAGTTCAAAGCTTTCCATTATGAATTGCCTTATCATTATATATTCACACTTCTCATAGAATAGAGGCTCCAATATTGGCTTTTTTTAATAGGCACTTTCTATACTGGTGTCCAGATTTCTATAATATGTAGCTCACTCTGCCAGAAATGACATAGTCTTACTAAGGTATTACTCCAATCTTTGTCTTTTATTTCCTTTGGAAACTGTACATTCTTGGGTTTTACCTATTTTTCATTGGGCTTTTTAAGGATTTTTTGTTGATTTCTAAATATCTCTTTGAATATTAAAGAAATTAACCCTTTTCAGCATATGTGCAAATTTTGTTTTATTAGTTTACCTGTGACTACATTCTTCTGTGTATGCATTTTCAACATTTCACCACAACAGTTTTTTCAATTAAAGTTTTAAAAATTTACCTATTTCAAATTTGTTTTTTCTTTTCTAAATAGCCATTCCTTTTAGTTAACAGGTCAACCATTTTAACATTTTACATTTTCTGGTTTAATAATGTCTGTATATATCTTTATTAATTTCTTTCTTTCTAAATAATATTTAGATTTATTTTCCTGTTCTTGACTTCTTAAAGGCTTAATGTTTTAAAATTTTCATTATTCCTTGTTTGTTTAGGAATATATTTATATTTACACATTTTCTGCTGAGTCAGCTTTCCCTTAATGTGTTTTGTAAACCATTTTATAAATGCAAAAGAACTGAAGTAGAAAATTTTTAAATAACTTTCCCAAGGCCGCATAGCTAGTAAGTTGTAGAATTTGTTTTGAAACCAGCATAAAGACATTCTAGAACCCACTTAATTATACTTTATATTCCTTTTAATTTAGTGTTTTCAACCATTCTTTTATTTATTTATTTATTTATTTATTTATTTATTTATTTTTGAGACAGAGTCTTGCTCTTGCCAAGTTGGAATGCGGTGGCATGATCTTGGCTCACTGCAACCTCTGCCTCCCATGTTCAAGCGATTCTAATGCCTCAGCCTCCTGAGTAGCTGGGACTACAGGCACACGGCACCATGCCCAGCTAATTTTTGTATTTTTAGTAGATATGGGGGTTTCACCATTGGCCAGGATGGTCTTGATCTCCTGACCTTGTGATCTGCCCACTTCTGCCTCCCAAACTGCTGGGATTACAGGCATGAGCCATAGCACCCGGCCATATTTCTACCCATTCTACAAGATTCTGTTTTGTTTCTTCCCTAGCATATTTCATATTACATATTATCTTTCTTATTGCTGTCATGTTATTTTCCATTTATGTGAAATAACATTTTTATTTACCTGAATAAAAAATAAATTAGCATAATTTTACTACCTTCCTCTTCTTTCTTCTTCCATCTGATGGCAGATTCTGGATGTTTGCTAATTTAATAACATTTTTCTATGTGTTTGGTTGGTTGGTTGTTTTTTTTTTTTTTTTGAAACAAAGTTTCTCCCTGTCACCCAGGCTGGAGTGCAATGGTGTGATCTCGGTTCACTATAATCTCTGCCTCTAGAGCTCAAAAGATTTCCTGCCTCAGCCTCTTGAGTAGCTGGGATTACAGGCACCAGCCACCATGCCCAGCTATTTCTTGTATTTTTAGTAGAGACAGGGTTTCACCATGTTGGCCAGGCTGGTTTTAAACTCCTGACCTCAGGTGATCCACCCACCTCAGCCTCCCAAAGTGCTGGGATTACACGTGTGAGCCACCTTGCCCAGCCTCAGTGTGTATTTTTAATTTGCCTTTTGTTCCATAGGCTTTTGTCTTTAAAAAAAATAATAATAAATTGGTTGGACTTTGGCAGATGCCCTACATATAAATCTCAGTGGGAGGCAGAACTCACTTCCCATCATTTGAAACCAAAAGTCAGATACTTATGACTCACACCTCTTCTGTTGCTAGGATGCAGACACGTGAACTTCATCCATTGCCTGCACCAATCCCAAACTTTGAATGGAAACAAATAATACTTTTAAGAGTAAATCATGGGAAATCTATTTGTGTGAGAGAGTAACTGTAGCAGCAATATACATTTTTCAAGGGCAGTATTTGTGGAGGCAGAAACACCCAGGATTCAGTATCTACATCAGACTCTTGCTGTGTAGGATTTGGCTGGATTACCCAGCCTTTATTATTCCTTTAGGTTTTTGAACTTAGTTCTCTAAACCTCTGTATAATATCCTACTCAACAACTTTCTGCTTAAATCTATAGGTGGATTTCTTTTGCTTATAATTAAAAATCAAGCAGTGTTTTGATTGTATCTTTAAAACATGAGTAGAAAAGTTTCCTCTTGGAATGTGCTGCTTGGACAGATGAAGCTTCCGAGAAGAGGAAGGGCATTGGGCAGCCACCAACTTCAATTGAGTGTCTTTTCCTCACAATGTAATAACTCTTTTGAGGAACACAACCTATCTTGAGAGGGAGCTCTTTTCAGATCTCAGGCATTTGCAAAGTTACCTAGGGCATTTCATGGTTGGGAAGTTGAGCCAGAGAAAATGACAATGGTCCATCCATGTGGTTTTTATTACAGGGAGTGTCCCTACCAGCTTTTGCATGGAAATGTGCCTCAGCTATTGTGCTAGTACAGCTCAGTAGGTAAATCTTTTACTATAATTCTAAATATTTCTCAAGGTAGAATTTATCAGAAAAAAAAGCATAAATTTCTACTAACTTTTTTTCCATGCTCTTCTCAGTAAACAATATAAATAAATTTCTACTTACAACAGCAATATTGTAATATAAAAGTTACTGCAAATTACTGATTATAATATTCCAATTTACACTAACTTAATGGACAAATGTATTATACTTATCAACATTTAATAAATTTTCTATTATGTATTTCAATTTGCTTTTGCTTGATATGGTCATGGTTATTTTTTTAAGCAATTTATTCATTGTTTGGACAATTCCACCATCATATGACACTCAGTGAGACTTAATTTCTCTTACTGTATTTCATATCAGTTTGTGAGAGATCTTTATATGTTAGCCTTTTTTAAACTTTGCGTCATATTTCAGCAAATATTTTGCTAGTTTGACTTTTTAACTCTGAATAAAGATGCTATAGACCCATCAGATATCCTGACCACATTTATTGATTGAAGTCTAATCTTGTCTAATCATTTAGGTATGAAAATATCAAGAAAAGGCTTCATTCAAAGACCTTATGAAAACAAAAGGGAAAATGTTTTTAAATGACTAAACCTATACACAGTGAAATAACAAGTGAACATTCTAAATAATTATCTCAAGCACGTACACATAAACACACACTTACAAATATGCAATCCACAAATAACATTAACTGTGATCCTTATAGTCCCTTCCCCACTCACTAAGAAACTAGTGAAGACCGTATCCATGGATAGCTACTGGATATGTGTCTCTCCTAGGTTTGATTCCTGTTGCTCTTTTTCAGGCCTCTCCTCTGTGTCCCTGTTGCTTGCTGTACCCCATTTTGATCTGAGTCAAAGTGATTATTTTTACTACTACCTGAAGCCTATGCTTCAATCACTCTATGTCTAAATGCTCAGTATAGAAACTATTAAATATACATTCTTGGTCAACTTTATCATTAAATATAAATAATAATATATTGTTTTCCCCATGCATACTCTTCAAAATATTAAATAGCAGCTTCTGATTTCCATAGAAAGGGTGCTTCTCTACAGGCCGCAGTTTTTGGCTTCATGTCTCTGATGTAAGCTCACCTGGATTAGCTCTGTTAACACCAGGTGGGAGTGTTATCTAGCCTTGGCTTTCGGCAGGAAACTCCAATGTCCATTTTGAGCCTGACATGAGAAAAAACTCCACCATTTGCAATGATTGGACGCTGCTGGTACCTCATGTTTTACAGTGCCCTGGAGCCAGACAGACTTATGTTTGATTCTCAGCTATGTCACTGTTAGACGTCTAACTCTGGGTAATTATGTTACATCTCCATGCCTCATTTATCATAATTACTAAAGAAAATTATACAACCAGGAGAAATTATATTACTCCAATTCTTGGTCACCAGCCTCAATGGAGTTCTCAAAGTGGCCTGGAATTTCACGCAAGCTTTTTAAGACACCTCTCTACCATTTTCTGTATTACCTCAATCTCCTCAAACATTCAAACTCATCTAAATGCTTACTCTCAGCAAATGGCCTAATTCCTTACTTCACAAAGGGAGACAAAACAATTGGTTTATTGCAATCTCAACTTCCCAGCACCAAATCTAAACACTTAGCTGCATCTACACATCTTCTCTTGCAACAATGGAGAAATACGTTTCCTCTCACTTAATGCTAATCCTGTTAAAGACCTTATAACATGGATTATCTTCATCTTTCTTGTATTGACAACCTTTTCCTTTTACTGGCTTTTTCCAAGGAGCGTCTTAGCATACTTAAATATTTTTTTAAGTATGCTAAATGATCCTTCTCTAAACCTCATCATGTCTGTTTATCTACTTCAGATGTTTTCACTGCATGAACTTATTGTTACTAAACTCAGAAAATTCTGTCTAGCAGCATTGGAGACTATGGACCTAACCCTCTTCCTTGTACTGCCTTTCAAGTTCCTTGATCTAACATGTTCTGGTTTTCTTCTTAGCTCTCTGTTTACTGCTTTAGTGTTTGTGGAATACTCATCTTCTGCTTCCCCTTAAACACTAACCAGTCTTTCTCAATCTTTTCTTTCTATGATTCTCTCTTTATTCTATGTACTCTCCCTAGACAATGACATTGACTCTCATGGCTCCAGTTAGTAACACTAATGATGATTCTCACATCCATGGGTGGTGACCGGTTTCAAGGAGGGCATCCTTGGTCAGAGTGCTGCATCAACATATTTAGAAGAAGTTTCTCAAATTTCACATCCCTCCTAGCTCCCAAATGCTGTTATACATCCTTCATGCTCTTGAAAATAATTTATTAAAAACATGCATTAGGCTCCTAATACGTGCCAAGAATGTTCAAGACCTTATGAGCAGATTAAAGAACAGGAAAGATAAAATTTCTGTTTTCAGGGGCTTACCTTTTAGGGAAAGGGGCAATAATCTAATAAACAAATGTATGTTAGGTGGCAGTAAGTGCCACGAAGAACAATAAAATGTTTTAAAAGAGACAGGGAGTGACTGGAGTGACAGTTATTTTGTACAGGTTAGTATGGGGCAGCTTTTCAATAATGTGACAATGAGCAGAGACCTGAATGAAGTAGAGGAGCATCACCTGGGGGAAGAGCGTTCTCAGACATATGATGAGATTCATGGCCAAAATGAGGCACTTTTATGGATGAGAGGGTTTTATATTCTTCCTCAGTGAAAAGACTTTAAGAACTACTGATGAATCCCAAGTCTTTCTGTATGGCCTAATCTCCCTTCTGAATTTTGGACCCATATACTCAACTGCTTCCCAGACATCTCAAGGATTTCCCACAGAAGCTTTAAACTCAGTGTTGAAAATTGGGACTCAGTGTTAAAAACTCAGTGTTGCAAATTGGACTCTATGTTTGTTCCTTTCTTCTGCTCCCTCCTGCCTGCCCTTCCCCTTAAATTCTGCATTTCTCAACCATACACCAGATTTCTCAAGACAAGAACCTGGGAATCATTCTTGACTCTACCCTCTTCCTTATCTCCAAATACAACCAAACCCAAAGTCCTATCACCACCATGCACCGGTTGATTGAAAAAGCATACTACTTGTTTTCCCTCCATTTTGTCATCCTCTCCTCCCAAATCATTATCCAAAGTCAGTAATTTTTCTAAAATACAAATCTGTTCATGTCACTGATCTATTTTAAAGGCATCCACTCTCAGATACCAAGTATAGACTCCTCAGTAAGGTTTTTAAGAGCATTATTAATCTGACTCCTACCTTCAGCTTCCTTTATTGTCCTCCCAAGTATGTCCCAGTCCCCTAGATGTAATTAGCTCACCTAAGCTCATTGAGACTGTCTTTCCTGTGTCTCTCAGCCTTCCAGTCTACCTGACAAAATAAAGTTACCCCTCACCCTCCAGATCTCAGTTTGTTGATCTTATCCAGTTGCCACACCAACACACTTGGGGTTAAATGGCCTTTCTAAATGCTCTAATGATATCTAAGACTTCTTTTAGTTGTTTACATTGCTCACTAGACTACGTATGCTCTTCACACACCAGGAAAGAAATTGGAGTCAGTATATAGTAACTATTATCAAATTAAAAAACACATATGTTATTGAATAAATGAACATAGGTCTCCAGGTACTTGTGTTAGTACACATGATGTTATTTAATAAAACTTTTCTACACAACAGGAATCCCCAACCCCTGGGAACCAGGTTGCACAGCAGGAGGGGAATGGTGGGTGAGTGAGCATTACCACCTGAGCTCCTCCTCCTGTCAGATCAGTGGAAACATTCGATTCTCATAGGAGAGAGAATCCTATTGTGAACTTCACATGCGAGGGATTGAGGTTGTGCTTTCTTTACGAGACTCTAATGTCTGATGACCTGAAGTAGAACAGTTTCATCCTGAAAACATCCCTGCTCCTGCCCTGGTCCATGTAAAAATTGTCTTCCATGAAACTGGTCTCTGGCACCATAAAGGTTGGGGATTGTTACTATACAAGGTGACATGTCCATGAATAGTTTCAGAATTTGTTATTATTTCTGTTTTGTTCTTTTGAGATGATAGGAAATTCCCACTTTATCAAAGTTTCAAACAAGTCTATAACATCCAAAATATTGAAGACCATTGAGTTATGTATAAGAGATTGCTTTGGTAATATTGAAACTCAGATTCTCCAAGACTGTTCCAAATTTATTGATTCAACAAATATTTATTAAAAGCCAATTTCTAACATTTTTTATTATTGTAGCCATCAACCATTTAAATATCCTGGAATTTCAACATTTTCAGCCAATAGCAATGGAGTATCTTTAATTTAGGATTAAAACTTTAAAATTATAAATATTTAGAGAAAAATATTAAAATTAAGTAAGATCCTAGAAGCATTACATTGAGGAATGTACCCTCTTTTGAGTCTTTATGATTTTTTAATATCATTATTATTTATACCATAACACATGTAAACAAACAACACAAAAATTTTTAAAGGAAAAGGACATTTTGAATTGTGGAAAAAATATTCATATTAAAATAGAGCAATCTCTGTGATCTTTGCTATATTACTGGTAAGAAAATTTAATGCTGCTTTATTATTTCCAAAGAATTCCAAACTACATTTTTCATAGGAAATGGTGGAAATTATACAGTCTCTTGAGTAATCTCAAACTTCTAGCAGACACTGTGCACAACAACAAACTCTGAAGTGGCAGTAAAGCAATATGACTATGGAAGTCTCCCAGTGGACGGATTCCCACAGTGCTGACGATTATCCAGTGATTTGCTATGCAGCCTCTAGAGCAGAAAGTTATCAAGAATTCCCCCAACAGCAACCCTTCACATAGGCACAGTCCAGGAAACTTACTATTAACTGCATTACAGGCCTGTCACACTAGGATTTTGACAGTAGGCAAAACAACTTTAAGCACATCAACAAAGCAATCATCTAACAGACAAAGCATCCTGCCAATGATTGAATAAAAAAGAAAACCAATGACCATAACAAATTTTATCACCAAATAAAAGTCAAAATCTACTTTATATTGGCTCTGATCCTTTAAAAGTATTTCTCATTCTTTTAATCTCAAATTCTCTCTCCACATAGAAATTTAGCATTTTCTTATCAATCAAATCACTCCTTTTCACTCTCATCTTTGGCCATTATTTCTCCCTAAATTTTCTAGATCCATTTCTGTCCCAGAGGTTATGAATGGTTCTACAAATCTTTCTGATATTAGAAAATGCTGTAATTAAATTATATGGCATGTATCAAATGTGTGTAGACAGAATTTTAAGAATGTGTGTGTCGGGGGGGTGTGATATTCTTATGGTTCCATGATAAACTCTTACAATTATATTAATTCATCCACTCAATAGGTATTTGTTGAGTGCCTACTATATATTAAATACTATTCTAGGCATTTAAATACAGAAACAAACAAGACAGACAGATACCTGTCTCCATGGAGTCTGCAATCTAATACAGAAACAAACAAGACAGACAGATACTTGTCTTCATCGAGTTTGCAATCTATTTAGCCAAACTATAAAGTATATGTATACAACAAGGAGATAAACAAGAAAAAATAGATCATACATGCATACAGTTAAAATGATAGAGTATATATTATGTGTTAAGATAGTTTGCGGTACTATGAACAGAAAAATAAAGAGTACATACTTCCAAATAAGTCATATAAACCATACTGTTCATGTCAAACATGCAAACAGATGATAACAATGTAAAGAACTGGACATGATAATGACCAGAAAAAATGGAGATATCAGCTCTGCTTGATGGACCAGACAGGGTGTCTAAGTGAATATAGTTTAGGAAGATCTTGAAAGATGAATTGGAGTTTATCAGAAGATAAGGAATGTAGAGAAGAGAACAGCATGAAAACATAAGATAACAGGAAACAATCAAGATTTGCAGCTTGCTAAAACACAGAGAATGTATCGGGGGTATCATATGATGAAGCTGGACAACAGGAGAGAGCCAAAACAGAGAAGTCATGTGTACCATGTTAGAGAGATCCTACTATATCCTGTAAGCAATATAGATCCGTAAAAAGATTTTAAGAAGTGGAATAAGGTAATGAGTGGAATTTTTCAAATATGGCACATGGCAAATGGATTTGATGGAAGTAGGTCTGTAGGCACGGAGATCAATTAGGAAACTATTGCATTTATCCATGTAAAGGTAGATGAATGGTGACTCTGGCAAGAAGCACAAAGAAGAGCAGTTCAACAAATGTCATGAAAGTGGAACCAATTGAATGTGGGAGAGAAAAAGTTGAAAGAATCTAAGAGACATTCAGGTTTATGGCTTGAATGATGAATGGTAGAACAGTTTATCAATATAGGTAGTTACAAAAGAGAAAGGACTTGTAGAGCAAAATGAGTTCATTTCTCATTTTGGAGAAATTCAAGTCTAATTTAATCATGGCTCTTTCAATATCTTAGACAGATATGGGTCTGAAATCTAGTTCTGTCACTTAGCTGCTGTTTGACTTTGGGCAAATAATTTGCTTCAGTTTCTTCAGCAACAAAATAGATATAGCAGCCACCCTACAAAATTACAGGATTAAGTATATGGAGTGTTTACTTTTTGCCAAAGTTTTACATGTATTATCATGTTTAATCATCAGAACTACATATGTGATTCATATTCATATTAATTTACACATGTTAGTACATATATAAATTTATACCCAGAGATAGGCACATGGAATAACTCTAACAGTATCACCACATTGTCAGAGAAACATGTTCAGGATGCCCACTGCAAGTCTATTCTAGAGGCTTTTCTCAGAAGATCAAGGAAATGGAGTGGGCACTACTAATCTATTTTATTTATAGTTGATTACTCAAATTTTTTATTAGTAGTAAAACTTTAGCCCTCAAGGTGAGGACATTTTAGATTCTCTCAGGTTTTCCAAGAGAGACCCATTTAGGTTCATCTGCATTCGCCCAGACAAAATGAGTCTGTATTATACATTTTTAAAAACCAGGATTGCAGTCTATGAAAGTTGACCAGGTAGATATTTGTATGTGTGTGTAATTCTTTTGAAATTGGACATTTATGCACTGCAAGAGTACCCAGGAGTGTGGGAATGAAGGAAAACTGCTCTAGAAAGAAAATGAACAGATAGCAAAGAAGAAACAAGTTTAGTGTAAAGTTATTTCAAAATATCCTGATTTAAGAATAGGTGGTCCCAGAATTTCTGAGTTAAGAGTATGTGAGGGCTTTTGTTCAGAGTCTCCAACTTTGCAGTCTAAATCTCTCATCACAGCAGATTATGCATCACATTTTCTTAAAGTATGCATACCAAAAATTAGCTGGGGGTAGTGGTGGACACCTGTAATCCCAGCTACTCTGGAGGCTGAGGCAGGAGAATCGCTTGAACCCAGGAGGCAGAGGTTGCAGTGAGCCAACATCACTCCATTGCACTCCAGCCTGGGAAACAAGAGCGAAACTCCATCTCAAAAAAAAAAAAAAAAAAAAAGTATGTACACAGAATTTTACTTAGAAAAATCACAGGCATATTGACCAGGGGACTATTCAAAATTCTACTTAATTGAATCTACATAAAAAATTTTAAACACATTACAATATCTGATGCATATCTTACCTTGGTCATTACTCTTTGTAATCTTTTGCGTTCAAGCCACCCCCTGACATGTGCCTGCATGATGGTGATCATTCTAATCAATTTTCTGGTAATCTTGAATTTTTTTCTTCCTCGGAACACTTGGAAGATTTCTATGTGTGGTCCAATTCTTTTAACTTTGCTGTCAAGTTTACCAGGTTTCCTTGGAGTACCTTTTATCCTAAAAATAAAATATAACAATTTCTTATTATAGAAAATATGAAAAACTAACACTTCTGCAAACAATTTTAAATTCTTTCAATGATGAATATATTGAAATAGGAAATATATTGTAACTTGTACATAGAATTCAATATATGATATCATCAGGACATGTCAATAAGCTTCTCCAAAGAAGGCTGAATATGCCAAGATCAGTATTACATGGATGAAATTAACCTTCTAAAGAAAAAAAAATCCAAAACAAAGTGAATTTGTCAGTGTCTCTACAACTCTTCAAATTAGAATGTTTTCATATGACAAGGCAGGTTAGTTCAAATAATTTTCCTGTCCCAGAAGCTATTTTAAACTATAGAGTATTTTTAATTATTTATTATTTGGCACTGAGATTCTGTTAACCAAACATCATCTGAAAAGTAACTTTGATCCAAATGTTTTGAATTAAGAGGCTCTGTACTATGGTGGTAGGATCATGGCCTATAGGATCAGCAGATGGGAAGGGTGATACTGCAAACCATGGCCAGCCTACAATACTGTTATAGGTGAATATGGTGAAATAATGAGTGTCAACTTGACTGGATTGAAGGAACAAAGTATTGATCCTGGGTGTGTCTATGAGGGGGTTGCCAAAGGAGATTAACATTTGTGTCAGTGGAATGGGAAAGGCAGACTCACCCTTAATCTGTGTGGGCACCATCTAATCAGCTGCCAGCACAGCTAGAACACAAGCAACCAGAAAAATGTGGAAAGAGAGACTGGCCTAGCCTCCCAGCCTACATCTTTCTCCCATGCTGGATGCCTCCTCAAACGTTGGACTCCAAGTCCTCCAGTTTTGGAACTCTGACTGGCTCTGCTTGCTCCTCAGCCTGTAGACGGCCTAGTATGGGACCTCCCTGTGGTCTTGTGAGTTAATACTTAATAAACTCCCATATATATATAAAACATTATATACACATAAAACATATATATGGGAATTTATTAAGTATTAACTTGATTAGTTCTGTTATTAAGAACTAATTCTTAATTAGTTGTTATATTTATTAACTTATTAGTTTTATATATACATAAAACATATATAAATATGGAAGTTTATTAAGTATTAACTTGATTAACATTAGTTCTGTCCCTCTAGAGAATCCCTAGTACAGTGATCCTAGCATCTATTAACATTTGAGAAGCTGAAGATTTCTATCATTAGATATCTGTAATCTTGGTAACCTTGTGTCAGATAGATAGATAGATAGATACCTGTTATGTTTTGTATATGATAGCCAGTTTTTTCAAAGTCTTCCAAAGTCTAATTCCCTTGCAATTCTTAACATATAAAAATGCTTTCTTCTTCTTAATGTTTTTATTTCTGTCTCTCTCACAAATGGAGTTCCACTGACGGAGATGCCCAGGTCAATTTACCCACCAGGGCTGAGTATTGCCCAAAGTGATCTGTACCTACACCTCTGAATCCTAGACCCCAGTTCCTTGACTCTCAGAGTGAATCACTGACTCATGCTCACTTTGTTTTTGTATTATTTTCTTAGTCTGTTTTATTGAATTTTTGTGTTAAGTTGATTCTTAAACAAGTCTTGTTCTGTTTTGTACATGGCAATTATTTTTCTTCTCTTGGTTAACTAAAATGTTGAGTATGATTTTGATTATTTGACTCAGCCATGAAGTCTCTGTTGGGTGGTAGAGGGCAGGAAATCCCAGTTCTGTATTTTTGTGTTTGTCTTTCTGTAGTTTTTTCTTGAAGCTTCTGCTATCTCCTGATATTCTCTATATTGTAAGCCATTTGAACACTAGCATAACACCATTTTTGAACACAAGTTTGAACATCATTCAAGAGAAAATTTTGCACCCACTAGAATGGAGATCAGTCCCAGATTAAGAATTTTTCATAAGAAGAATTTGTTGGAGATCTTTTAGACTTTCTGACCTTCCTACTCCCAAGTAGCTGCAATGAACCAGTGAGATTCATTGAAGCACAGAAAATTGTGCTCTATATTTATTATTGACCTATATCTAAATGTGTATAACTGAGGCTGCTAATTATCTTAGTGTCTATGTGTGCACATGGAAAAAAAAAAATCCTTTCCTCTTTGCAAAAGGAAATAAATTAGCCTTGTACAATATTCTTGTAACTGTAGCTCTTTTGTATCAGTGGCCAATTCATTTTCTCATCTCTCTCTTCTCTCATTCTCTCAAAAATTTTCATAAATTACTGAGTCAAATATATATCATTTTGTACACTGAGGGATAGATATCTTATTAAACAAAGCTGCCAGAAAAGCAGAAGAACAGGAAACGAAGTTTTGTGTTTGTTTGTTTAAATTAAGACTGATTTTGTATAGCTTAGAAAAGAGGCAGCTGTGCCTTCTAAAAGGATTTTTGCTTGGTTAATATAAATTTTAGGAATGGACATTGATAGATGAGATCAAGTGGGAATGCAGGTGAAATGGTAATGATTACTTCTGGCTTGTTCATAGCATCAAGAACTACTGTGAAATCTAAGAGATTCTGAGTTGACATCTTTTTCTCATTTCTCTCAGAAGAAATAAGAGGACTGTTATATAAATAATTAAATATTCAACCAAAAAGTGAGGGGAAGGTTTCATGTTCTAACAAGATGTAAATAACAAAAGAAGATGTGTGGTGGTACGGTGATGTGTAATGTGTACTATTGAAGTGACAGCTCTAGGTCATTAGAGTCTTCTGGTCTCTTAAGTTGCTTTGAAAGTCACAGAGTTTTGAAAAGTCACACTTTTCTGCTGAAAAGAGTGTGTGTGTGTGTGTGTGTGTGTGTGTGTGTGTGTGTGTGTTTACATGGATATGTGTGTATGAGTGAGAGAGATAACACAGAAACAGAAAGAGAATTAAAAGTTACTTATTTGGGGTAAAAGCTGTAGTTAATATGAATGATCAGAACTATATTATATTAAAAATATAAAGAAATGCAAGCATGTTTACAAAATGATGAATGTTATTTTTCTGGTTTTTATAACAATTAAAAAAGAAAAGAATTTTATCTTAAGTCTGAAACAGATGAACATTGATCAGTATTATATCTCTAGATAATTCAAATGTTAAAGACAAATGAAAAAAGTATAGAAATGAACAATTTATAGAAGTCTTGATGAAAAACAAACTGTATTTACAAATAATGGGTTTGAAAAGAAGCTAATACACTAAATTTTGACAATGGTAAATTTTGATGAGCTTAATCATAAAACAGAGAAAAGTTTGTGAATCCTCAACTATAAAACATTATATAGGTGGTATATTTTAAACATAAAATTAGAATACGACATCATTTTTGTTACACTGACAAACTGATTTTTGATTACATAGTCTGCTCTTAATTTGAAAGAGAAAAGATCATTCTGTGACTTCAATATATTTTGTCTGCATATCAAAAAGTTCCTTTTATCACATAAATATTCCTTTTATCATGCTTGTGAATCAAATCTCAAAATGCAAAAAGAAGTGACTAATCAAGGAAAAATTTGACCTAAGTTAAATATATAACAACTAAAATATTAATAAAGCCAAGTGTGGTGGCTCCAAACCTGTTATCTCAGCATTTTAGGAGCCTGAGGCAGGTGGATCATTTGAATCCAGGAGTTCAAGAACAGCCTGAGCAACAAGCTGAAACTCTTTCTCTACAAAAACAGCTATGAAAAATTAGTCAGGCATGGTGACACATGCTACCATGGGAGGCTGACATGGGAGGATCGCCTGAGCCCAGGAAGTTGAAGCTGCAGTATGCCATGATTGTGCCACTGCACTCCAGCCTAGGTGACAGAGTAAGACCCCATCTCAAAATATACAAATACATATATATTTTTACATTAACATAAACATATTAGAAGCACAGTGTGATAAATTGATGGCCAACTAATGCCTCCTTAAGTCCATATCTTCGAAATGTGACTTTGCAGCCCTACTCAACAAGAGGTGGGGTCTATTCACCCACTCTAGGACTATGAGCTGGTCTTGTGAATTGCTCTGGTCAATAGAATCCGATGAAAGTGATAAAGTGCCGGTTCGAAGTCTGTGTTTCAAGAGACTTTACACAGCTTCATTCTTTCAGAACCCTCATCTACATGACAACAAGCTAGCAAACCTCTGAAGGATGAGAAGCCACATGGGGAAGCGGGAAGTTGTACCCACTGGAGTGAGCCCAAGTCTGCACCAGATCATCATCATTGTTGCATGAGAAATAATAAATAGCTGTTGTTTTAAGCCGCTAAGTTTTGTGATGCCATTGTGGTGATAGATAACTGATGCACATACTTAGGTTTATACTCAAAGACTAACACAATAACTGTCAAATTGACTTGTTCAAAGATTTTACTCCAGAAGTAAATTATCTGTCAAGTAGTGACATTAGGGATGAAATTTTTAAAACCTTGAAGTTTGTCAATGTCCTTGTTGTCAATATGTTCTTATTTCAAGGTGATCAATGACTAAATCCATAAAGAAAAAATAGGTAGGTCCTCAGTAGAGGACTCCATTCCCCTCCATGCTGAATCTGTTGGTTATTACAGCAAATTTATGCTAAACATGTATTATACAATTCAATCATATCATCAGCAGGTAGTTTCTGCCCAAAGTCGCTGCTACAAGTTACAGGTTACAAATTTCATCTTCTGAAAGAAACATCCAAAGAATGGTAGCCTTATGAACAATGCATTTTCTTAACAATTTATAGTAGAAGAAAAAGAGTTACAGGTACAGGTTTCTCAGTTTAAACTGATATCATAACCATGAACCTATTAGACTAAGCCAAAGAACTGATTGAGGATTTCAGGACTTTTTTTCATTTAGAAGCAGAAAACTTCATATGGTAGTCTGCTTAAACCAAGATCAGCAAATTAAGAATTAATTTTCTAGGATTAGACATGCTGATTGAATTATGTTCTATATTTATTTTCTAATAAAATATGAGAGAGCTTTTTCTTTGAATCTATTTATAAACTTCAACTTGTTTGCCTTTACTAACACAAACTAAAATGAAATATTCTTTAAATGGTATATAAATGACTTCAACTAACCCCACAGAACTTGAGGAAAAAATATTCTAAAGAAAATGTTCATATATATATATATATATATATATATAATAAGTTAATAAATCATGTTTATAGAAATTAAGAACACGTGTTTATTTTACCTTTAGAACAACATAGAACAAAAGCTACATATACATAACATGTCTTTACTGAATTCATTATAGAAGTATCTATTTACAAAGTGTTGATAAGAATTGATATTTTTGGTAGCTTGAAAATATCAATTCTTATTAAAACTTTTGACCTTCTTCACAGAACTGTAAAAAAAAACCACCTTAAGCTTCATATGGAACCAAAAGAGAGCCCGCATAGTCAAGTCAATTCTAAGCAAAAAGAACAAAACTGGAGGAATCACGCTACCTGACTTCAAACTACTACAAGGCTACAATAATCAAAACAGCATGGTACTGGTACCAAAACAGAGATATAGACCAATGGAACAGAACAGAGGCCTCAGAGGCAATGCCACACACCTACAACCAACTGATCTTTGACAAACATGATAAAAACAAGCAATGGGGAAAGAATCCCCTGTTTAATAAATGGTGTTGGTAAAACTGGCTATCCATGTGCAGAAAGCAGAAACTGGACTCCTTCCTGACACCTTACACTAAAATTAACTCCAGATGGATTAAAGACTTAAACATAAGACCTAACACCGTAAAATCCCTAGAAGAAAACCTAGGCAAAACCATTCAGGACATAGGCATGGGCAAGGTTATGACTAAAACACAAAAGCATTGGCAACAAAAGCCAAAATAGACAAACGGGACCTAATTAAATCCCAGAGCTTCTGCACAGCAAAAGAAACAATCATTAGAGTGAATCAGCAACCAACAGAATGGGAAAAAATTTTTGCAATCTACCCATCTGACAAAGGGCTAATATCCAGAATCTATAAATAACTAAAACAGATTTACAAGAAAAAAAACAAAAAAGCCCATTCAAAAGCGAGCAAAGGATATGAACAGATACTTTAAAAAAGAAGACATATATGAGGCCAACAAACATATGTAAAAATGCTCATCATCACTGATGATTAGAGAAATGCAAGTCAAAACTACATTGAGATACCATCTCACACCAGTTAGAACGGCAACCATTAAAAAATCTGGAGACGACAGATGCGGGGGAGGATGTGGAGAAATAGGAACACTCTTACACTGTTGGTGGGAGTGTAAATTAGTTCAACCATTGTGGAAGACAGTGTGATGATTCCTCAAGGACCTAGAAATAGAAATTCCATTTGACCCAGCAATCCCATTACTGGGTATATATCCAAAGGATTATAAATCA
>CAUYUD010153811.1:52-14218 GCA_963575295.1 Alouatta caraya | reverse complement strand
AGTGAGCCGAGGTCATGCCATTGCACTCCAGCCTGGGTAACAAGAGCGAAACTCCATCTCAAAAAAAAAAAAAAAGAAAAAAAAAAAAGTTGCAATTTTTATTAAAGGGTAAGGGACTGTAACTCAGCCTGTTTTAAACCTAATGAAGTATGTTAGAGTAACAGCTGAGATGCATACAAACTAGTGCAGTTTATATAAATAGTACTTATTAAAGGATCTACTATATAGTACTTAACACTAATAAATAATATTTTGATTATGACTAAATTATTTTAAATACTCATAGATGTTAAGAAAAAATATTAACTTTAAAATGTCAACAAGGTTTACTCATTCTGGCAGAAGTTCACTGGGAATTGATTTTTCTAAAAATCCTCCCTGAAATTGTTAAGTGTTGACAAATTTGCTATTACAAAGTGTTCACAAACATTTTTCTAGAGCTGAGCATTGTGGTTCACACCTGAGCATTGTGGTTCACACCCTGGCTTTGGGAAGCCAAAGATGGTGGATCACTTGAATTCAGGAGTTTGAGACCAGCCTGGGCAACACGGCAAAACCCTGTCTCTTAAAAATAAATACAAGAACCTAGCCAGGCATCATGGCATGCATCTGCAGGCCCACCTACTAGGGAGGCAGAGGTAGGAGGACTGCTTGAGCCCAAGAGGCTGAGGCTGTAGTGAGCCACGACTGCACCACTGCACTCTCGCCTGGGCAACAGAGCGAGACCCTGTCTCAAAAAAAAAGAAAAAGAAAAAGAAAAAAAATTTCTGAGTAGCAACTGAAAAATTTTCATTCAATAATAAAAGTAAAAGATGATAGACTGTTTGAAAACACAGGTAGCTATAAAGATGACATATCTGCTATATCTTGGTATCAGCTGAAGATATGCAAAAAAAAGTACTTATTTTATACTCATAACTTTTTTTTCTGGAATTTCATTCAAAAGGAGATCCTCGAATAGTATTTCACAACGATCAGCAACTGTGTTCATTATATCCCTCTTTACTGCCTACAGGGAAAAACACACAAAAACACAGTAAGAAATAAAATACTTTAGATTCACATTATTTAACTAAAAAAAAAAAACACATAATTTGCTTTCCAGTACAATCATGCCCACTAAATAACTGATACAGCATTCAATTTTTTATTTCCACTTATTTAGCACACTTGTTAACAAATTTATAGTTTAATGACAAATTTGCCTAGACCATATCCAAATAATTAAAACCAAATAAATAAAAGTTCACATCTAAAAAAATAATTCCAGTATTCCAAATTAGATACTAATATGTACAACTGTGGAACACTTACTATACTAAACTTGTATAGTCATCATTTTTAAAAAGGCACAAAATAGATACTCTACATATGAAAATCTTGATACCAATTACATGGTACATTCGGACGGTACAATAGATTAGGCCATTATCAGTTAAAATTTAATTAATAATTACAAAATATAAGATTGAAAAGAGGTAAAATTTTAGTTTTTTTAATAGCTAACATGGTTTCATATACTAGTTCTTTCTTTTTGTACCTGCACAGCATCTTTAACTTTGGGTTTACTGCTGTGGATATAAGCTCTGCATTTCACAGCACCTTTAAGGTTTACGGAACCGCTACATATCTGGACTGTGGCTGTGGATCTGTGGTCTGAATTCAGGAGCTGAAAGACAAAATCTGTTTAAGTTCTAATAACCAACAATGATTAACTACAGGATATGTTTAAACATTATATTAGCAGTTATATGAAGAGAGAAGAAAGTTTTGACTGAGTCAAGCATTTAAAATTATTCTCCATAAATTAAAGGCATTCGTATTTGTTTTTATACATTATATATTATTTTCCAGGTATTTTGAATGTATGATGAAATTAAACACAACTACATCTAAATTTTTCTAACATAACCATCTAAAATGGTTCAATATTCACTCAATATATTCCTAAAAATATATTATGTGCAAATTACTCACATCAGTACTATGACGATTAAAAGATGTATAAAGAAGACATGATATAATAGATGTAAGGTGTGCAATGCAAATTAAGTACAAAAATAACAAATACAAAATGAGATGTGGTAACTATGGTAAAACTATAAGCAATGCACAGACACATGTATTCACACACTTTTAACCGAAAACTTTCAGACTAAAATTAATGGTATGCTCCAGAGCAAAACTGAAACAAGAGAACTGTGCCTCTATCAGAAAACGACATCAGTGGTCCTAAGCAGTCACTTTCATCTCACGGTCCCATCCTCTTTAGTCTAAGGAATGCCAGCACTCTTGTTTGGTTTTCAGGTGTTTAACATATATTTCCAACCACATCGTAATAAGTTCCCAAAACAAGGAAAGTATCAAAATATCTGAAGTATTTACAGGCTGAGCATCCCTAATCTGAAAATCCTGAATACTCCAAGATTCCAAACTTATCGAGCACCAATGTGATGCCCAAAGGAATGCTAATTAGAGCATAGAAGATTTTAGATTTTTGGATTAGAGATGCTCAACCAGTATGCATTCTGCAAATATTACAAAAGCTAAAAAATCCCAAACCCCAAACACTTCTGGTCCTAAGCATTTCAAATAAGGTACACTCAACCCGTAATAGAGGCCTATAATCACAATGTAAACAAAAATCATGATTAAAAAAAAATGGACATGGTAAGGAAGTAATTTATGTTCTAAGAACACAGAGTATAAGTCATTCAACAACAAAGTCAATTCTGAAGGACAAAAATCAAATCATACAACTTGTGAAAAGTGTGTTGGGCCCATGTGCTTATGCAATCAGGAATAAATGCAGAAAAATAATGAAGGAAGAGTAGAATATCTGAATACGTAGCTACTGAAAGTATTATTTGATGTCTAGTGTAATTCAGTCAATGTCTAAGGTAATGTAATTAGGCCAGACCTAAATCTTCCAGGTGTTGTTAAACAATTTAAACTTTAACATGGTCAAGGACTTGTTGATAAAAAATTTATCACAGACCACACAGCTCCAAAAGTCCTGGGTCCATTCAAAAAATGGCTATGATCAAATCAAGCAGCAGTGTGACGATGCTGATATGATATCTGGAATAAGCTTCCATTTGACACATCAGTGTATCAATATGGTGCGGTTGGAGGATAACAGGCTTCCCCTATCTACTGTATAAATTTTTATTGTAGACAAAACCCTACTTTTAAAAAGAATGCCCTATTTTACATAGTTGACATATAATTTATATTTTTTAACATATAATGCATCTATATATTATTACATGTAAATATGTATGTGTATATACATATATCTCTATATTATTAGGGCACTGTTTTCCAAAATAGACTAGACTATTAAAGATTATACACACATGTATCAAAGAAAAGAAGTTTTTTTTTGATTGGTTGGTTGGTTGGTTTTGTTTTGTTTTGTTTTGTTTAGGCAGGGTCTCATTCGGTCGTCCAGGCTAGAGTGCAGTGGTGCTATCATGGCTCACTACAACTTCGACCTTCCACGCTCAATTGATCCTCCCACCTTCGCCTCCTGAATGGCTAGGACTACAGGTGCACACCATCACATCCAGCTAATTTTTGTAGAGACAGGGTTTCATTTGTTGCTCAGACTCATCTTGAACTCCTGGGCTCAAGCTATCAGCCTGCCTGGGCCTCCCGAAGTGCTGGGATTACACCATGCTCAGTCAGGAAAAGCTTTAAAGAATGTAAAGTCTGACTCATTCCTTTTTGGTAGAAATGTAAACCAGTTGGGGTCTACAAATGTAAACTCTTTTTGGTTACCTGGACTTAGGAATAATCTGGCTGACAAACAGCATTTAGGCGCCTAACTGGTTCACAGGTGAAGTAACTTCTATAATGCTGACATGGTATTTAAAAAGAGAAGATCCCCATTTCTGTGGTAACCAAATGAAATCTTACACAAGTAGTGGCATTTGGGCTAGATCTTAATGTACAGATGGGATTTCGACAGTTTGAGTGACAGAGAAAAGAGCAATGACATGAAACATGGTTCAGGAAGACAGAGTTTTAAAGGTACAGCAAGAATACATCTAGAAAATAAGAACAAAAAGGTATGCTGGGGGTATAAAGAACCCTGAGTTGGAGTTCTGTAACTAGACAGTACAGAACAATTAAGAAACTTTGAGCAACGAGAATAGCATAATCAGTGTAAGTGAATGAACGTAAACTATGATTTAGAAATGATAGCCTGAGTGTATAAACAGGATAGAATAGATAAATGGAAAGTATTTCAAAAGACATACCAACAAAGGTAGAAGGTTTTAGAGAAACAATCACTTTGGACAAGAATACATAGATGAAGAGAGACCAGTTAACAGTTAATAGTGCTAATTTAGGTAAAATAATACTGTTGTAAGGCTAATGACAGTAGGACTATATGGAAATAAAAGATAAGCTTAATATGACAAATAAAAAATCAGTAAGACTTAACTGGAAGAAAAGTGGCAGTAAGTACTATTTATTATGTATTAGTCACTTCAAAATTTCCAGTTAGGTGATTGGTGAATGACTGACAAAAATATATTAGACTACATAATATTACTACAACAAATTCTCTCATGATACTATCTTCCATTTATCTTTCCGTATTCCCACACTCTATATATCTCTCCCAACTACAATTTTATACTATTAATAAAATAATCTTAACTAAATTGTTTAATAAACCAAGAAGTAAGCCTAACTAATGAAGAGCATGTAAGTAGAGGAATAGCCAGCCTTAAAACAAAGGACACTTCTAAAATCAAGACAAGTAGAAAATCAGAGACTAAAATACCCCTAAGGTATTAACAAATCTGAGAACTCATGTTGAGTGGCATAGCCCAGTGACAATTTACTATCGCTCTATTTTTTTTTTTTGAGACGGAGTCTTGCTCTGTTGCCAGGCTGGAGTACAGTGGCGTGATCTCCGCTCATGGCAACCTGCACCTCCCAGGTTCAAGCAATTCCTTTGCCTCAGCCTCCCGAATGGGTGGGACTACAGGTGTGCGCCACCATGCCCAGCTAAATTTTTGTAGTTTTAGTAGAGATGGGGTTTCACCATGTTGGCCAGGGTGGTCTCAATCTATTGACCTCGTGATCCACCTACTTCAGCCTCCCAAAGTGTTGGGATTACAGGCGTGAGCCACTGTGCCCGGCTACAATATACTAACACTCTATTGTTAAACACAAAAAAAGAAGAAACTAAAACATCCACAAATGCCAAATTGCTTTTAATTTTATTCTATTCAGTTCAAAAAAACCCAAGTCTTGAAGTATTTCTGTTTCAAAATCCAGTATAATATTGAAATTAAGTTTCCTACAAACAGGCATGTGCTATTTTACACCCTGTCTGTTCTCTAGGGTAATTTCAAGGAGGATTAAAATCAAAGGCCTGTATATTTTTAGGAGTAATTCATGGCTTTAACTTTTTATTCCTCAAGATATCCAACTTTAAAATTTTCGAAAAGATGTGTAAATTAAAGCAACCATACAGAAATATAAAACTTGCTAATTAATACTTAGTGACTTTTATCAAATTAGGAGGTATAAATCTAATAAATCTACTCAAATTAAGCATGTGACAACTCTTTGCACCCCTGTGCACACATCTTTTACTTTCAATTTGTTCAAATTGCAACTTTAAAAGCTACAACCCAAAATATTTACAAACATGCATACATATACATGTATGTATGTATATGTTCTTTTTAAAAAACTATTTACTTGATGTTAAAATTTTAATGTACTTGAGGCAAAAAACCCAAACAAGTTTTATTAAAATGACATTTCTTGGGAATAACCTTCCTATATCTAGACATTTTATATAATCTCTTACAGAGTAAGAATAAAATTCTTACAGAATAAGAATAAAATAAGAGAATAAAAGTCTTTTATTCTCTAATGAGAAATGTAAAAACAGAAACAGTTTCATTATGGTCATTTTAATAATTATTTTAAGTAAGTGGTATTTTAAAATATTTACCAACTGCGTTAGCACTCTGACATCAAAAGAATGACCAGTCGCTTGAGTATTTCCTCTGGAAGATTTTTTCTGAAAAAACACAAAAGTTAAAAAGTCAAATTGTTAAGACTATGGAACATAAAACACAATTTAGAAAATACTGCATATATACTAAGTAACTTAGAAAAAAACAAGTCTTTTAATTATTTTAATTTAGCTTTTTATATAGATATTACTTTACGTATTTTATATCAATCAATCAATGTGTACTCTTTAAAACAATTAATTCTGTACTTTCATTCCTCTAAGGCATCCACTGGGAAACCACTGCCTGTGGGCAAATATCCGCACTGCCACCTGTCTTTGTAAATGTTTTACTGGTATACAACCAGGATCATTCACTTACGTACCTCCTGTAGTTTCTTTCATGCTACACAGTAGAGATAAAAATACAGCCTGTGAAATCTAAATATGTAGTACTTTTCTCTTCATATAAAGTCTGCTTATCCCTGCTCTAAAAAGGGAGAGATCACAAAAGTTCCTCTTCCTTCAGGTCAAAGCTATTTTAGAAGCCTCTATACACCTCTCTTACAAAATGGCCATAGCTTTTGAACTGCCATCAGGGCAGAACAACATGTGGCCTTCAGTTGCAAGTGAGCAGTTTGCAATTTGGAAATTACATGGAAATCAGATAACACTCCCGTAAAGGTTCAGGATTCTGATTGTCATTTTCTTTTCTTGGACTTATTTATTTTTTAACTTTTAAGTTCATGAGTACATGTGCAGGTTTGTTACATAGGTAAACTTGTGTCATGGGGGTCTGATGTACAGATTATTTCATTACCCAGGTATTAACCTAGTATCCATTAGTTATTTTTCCTGATCATCTCCCTCTCCCACCCACTACCTTCCGATAGGTTCCACTGCGCGTTGTCCCCTCTATGTGTCCATGTGTTTTCATCATTTAGCTCTCACTTACAAGTCAGAATGTATGGTATTTAGTTCTCTGTTCCTGTGCTACTTTTCTTTTCTTTTTTTTTTTTTTTGAGATAGAGTCTCACTCTGTTGCCCAAGGCTGGAGTGCAGTGGCACAATCTGGGCTCAATGCAACCTCCATCTCCCAGGTTCAAGGGATTCTTCTGGCTCAGGCTACGAGTAGCTGCGATTATAGGCAACTGCCACCAAATCCAGCTAACTTTTGTATTTTTAGTAGAGACAGGGTTTCACCATGTTGACCAGGCTGGTCTCGAACTCCTGACCTCAAGTGATCCGCCCACCTTAGCCCCTCAAAGTACTGGTATTACAGGTGTGAGCTACCACGGTTGGTCCCTGAATTAGTTTTCTAAGGATAATGGCCTCCAACTCCATCCATGTACCTGCAAAAGACATAATCTTGTTCTTTTTCACAGCTGCATAGTATTCCATGGTGTATATGTACCACATTTTCATTATCCAGTCTATCATTGATGGGCATTTAGGTTGATTCCATGTCTTTGCTATTGTGAATAGTGCCACAGTGAACATAATGCATGCATGTGTCTTTACAATAAAACAATTTATATTCCTTTGGGTATATATCCAAGAATGGGATTGTGAGGTCAAATGGTATCTCTGTTTTAGGTCTTTGAGGATTCACTGCCTTTCACAATGGCTGAACTTATTTACACTCCCACCAGCAGTGTGTAAGCATTCCTTTTTCCCTATAGCCTTGCCATTATCTGTTATTTTTTTGACTTTTTAGTAACAGCCAATCTGACTGGTGTGAGACAGTATCTCACTGTGGTTTTCATTTGCATTTATCTAATGATCGGTAATGCTGAGTTTTTTTTCACATGATTCTTGACTGCATGCATGTCTTCTTTTGAAGAGTGTCTGCTCATGTCCTCTGTCTGCTTTTTAATAGGGTTGTTTTTCTAAGAAAAACATTTGCCCTTTACTTTAAAAGAAATTAGAAATGAGTAGATGAAACCAGTTTTCTTGTAGGCAAGGACTAAAGATTAATCATCTTTTACTAACAATTTCATAAGATGATTTTCTCTTAACTCACCTGTCCTTCTAATAGGTCACAATCTTCATCTTTAACTTGTCCATTAATCAAATAAACACCATTTTCTATTTGCTTGGCCCAGCGTGTAAGTCCATTCTTAACCGAAACACAACATGGAAATCTTTCAGATATAATGTCATCTCAATTAAACTTCCTAGACTCTACTTTTTTCCACCTAACAAACTGAAATATTAAAATCCCTAAGTCTCATTAATGCAGCATTTAAATCTAGTTTCACAAATTAAAAAATATATATACCCCCCCCAATTCTTGGTACCTTACGATATTTAATAACATAGTTTTTTTCTGATCTTTATCCCAGAATAACATTTATGTCACAGTCTTGGGAGTTTAAGTACCTGACCAGTCAAATAAAATTTAATGCCCATTACCTTTAAAAAAAAAAAAAGTGAGAAAAAAGCCTCAAATAACATAAAAGTACAAATAATTTTTAAAAAGCTCCATTTCACATCTTCAATGTGAAAAATGAAGAAAAATAAGATAAAAATTAAAAAATGGTATAGAAATACCAAAAAGAACTGGAAAAAGGAAGACAAAAAAAGTAAGTACCAAGAGAAAGCTAAACGTCCTAACAGTATAGCTTCTCACATTAATTACATTTTACGTATGTTAATTAATGAATATTTATTATATGCCTTAATAGGCACACAATGAATACTGGTGTATTTAGTTTAATGACAAAATAGGCACATTATAATATTTAATAGGCACACAATAAATACTAGTATATTTAGTTTAATAACTGAATTTACTTTATTTATTAATAAACTAAAGCACTCTAGCCTGGGCAACAGAATGAGACCCTGTCACACACAAGAAAGTTTTCCTTACCTGTAATAAAATTAATCATATTTCAAACTATAATAACTAAATGTAGTTATTAAACTAAATACACTAGCATTATGACATTGCTCCACTTCTAACAATTTCTAAGTTGGCTGGGGTAATAAGTTACTTACTCATATAACAACATTATTAAAAACAATGTAATTTTTGAAGACTGTAAAATGAATGACACATGTAAGCAGAATAAAAGCAGGTTGTTCACTAGCAATCACTGAAGAAAATTCATTTTACCCTGATACCTTTGTATTTTTCTCCAGAGTATAGCTGACAGAAGTAGCAGAAAGTGGGACGTGAATATTAATGTGAACTGTACACTCTAAAGATAGCCATGAGGATGACAATCCATTTTGATACTTCCAATCTGCTGGTCTTGCTGAACTCTAGCAGTGGAGAAGGGAGAAAAATAACTATGACATGGTCTAGATAAAATACATTGATCAACAGAACATCATTAAGTATACGACCTAAGTAGCTCGTACAAGCGGATATCTAACATATATGGCTAAACCCTTAATCAAAAGATTATAGGTTGAACTAAATACAAAATAAAGCATGTGTTAAGTTCAGTACTCTTAAATACATCCTTGGCAACACTTCTCCTCACAATGGTAGTCAGAAAAAGAATCAGAAATGTCTATATTTAGAATTCTGGAAGGTCCTTTGATCCTCCAGTTTCAACAGTATCAATACTGAAGATTCTGATGTGAAGCAAATAATCACTGAGCAACTTCTAGGTGACAGGCATTCTCCTTTCTGTCCCATCCTTGCTAATGACACTGTGAAGTTACTTTTTCATAAAGCTTTTAGAAGCGTTAGCACAATGCTAGTCTGGGTTTTGCTGAATACTTGTAGCTTGTTTAGTAGGCACTGCAGCTACCATAAGTCCTCAGTCACTTCTACTACCAGCCTCTCAGATATAAAACTAAACACACAAACAAGATAGGAGGGGACCAACAAAGATATTTTAACAATTTTTTAAAAGTTGGCTGGGCGCAGTGGCTCAAGCCTATAATCTCAGCACTTTGGGAGGCCAAGGCAGGCAGATTACTTAAGCCCAGAAGTTCCAGACAAGCATAAGCAACATGGTGAAATCCTGTTTCTACCAAAAACAAAAGAAAAATAATTAGCTGGGTGCAGTGGTGCACATCTGCAGTCTCAGCTGCTCAGGAGGCTGAGGTGGGAGGATTCCTAGAGCCCAAGAAGTGGCAGCTGCAGTGAGCCATGACCACATCACTGCACTCTAGCCTGGGCAACAGAGTGAGACCCTGTCACACACAAAAAAGTTGTCCTTACCTGTAATAAAATTAATCATATTTCAAACTACAAAAATTACACTTGGTTATACACATCAATAGGAAGTGATGGCAATGGAAATTATTAAAACTAAATATAAAGCTGAATTTTGATTGGAAATACTTTGTGACACAGAAAAATCTTTAAAGAGTAAATTTCTTACCTTTGGATCATGGATATCATAAGTTCGACAAAATATTCTTTACTAATTAAGGATGAAATAACCAAAACAGGCATTATTGATAACTAAAAGAATATAAACCATCAAAAAATAAACTAAAAAATGCATGCATCCAAAAGTTCTTACAAAATCCTAACACTTCATATAAAGATAGGCAGATATATGCATCTATGTATGTGTATACATACACTCATACATATAAATTGCTGTCACTATAGTACTTGCAGTGCTTGAAAATCATTTCCTACCTTTTAGAAATCCCACTAATTGCAATGAATGGAATGAAAGCATCTGAAAAATTCTGCTCAAATACACCCTCTCCAGAACAAAAAGTTGCATTGTTTTATATGAGGTCAAGACTGAGACTATTTATTGGAATAAAGGGCTTGTATATGAAACTTTGTAGTTAAATACTAAAGATGCAGGGGAGGGGGAGCCCTGCTTCTACTGGAATGGTCACTTTTAAAATTCTGTCCTTGGAAGTCCATGGATTGTGTCATTCCTTTGGTGAGGCTGATTCTTGCTTGGGAGGTATCCTTGCCCTGGCAAAGTGCAGACAAGAGAAGGTAAGGAGGCCTTGTAACTGGCTTTTAGTATCAAAAATCTTGGCCATAGACAAAAGAATTTCTTGGATGTCCTATACCGTCCAGCTCTCTGCACCTGTGCTTTGAATTGTACATCGTTATCTATAGAAATTGGAGGTGAAAACTTTACCATAATAAAAACATTACTTTACCTAAGCCATCAGTTAGGCATTTATCTCTCTAGGGAACCTGCTGTGCTTGGATGTACAGGGGCAGATAGCTGGTAAAAAAATTCAGAATCCTGAGCCTTTAATATTTCAGATCTCAAACTTTTTATGACCTGCCCCTGGGACATGATTAACAACCATTATTGCTATTATTATTATTGGTAGCTCTAATTCCATGTTATTTACAGAAAAAATTTACAAAACTATGCCTATTTTTAAAACGATGATTTAAATAAATAGCGAAAAAACCTTGAAGGAACACTATTTTGGTACTTTGTACTTTTAGACCATAAACAACTGAATAAAAGATACTTTTTTGTAGAAGCACAAATGTGAAGTGTCACTCGTTCTGAGACCTCCTCCTCTGTGACATTCCACAATCTCTTTCTATTTATAGACTTTTCAACAGCAAACATTAGCTGAAAGACAGAAAAACACACATCAACTGAATACAAAATGAAAAAAAAAGTGAGTGTTAAAATAGGTAATTATAATGTCCCCAACTCTCATCTAGCTTTAAAATTTCATAGCTGGGACTACAGGTGTGTGCCACCACTAATTTTTCTTTTCTTCAAATTAAAGACTGGAATTAATTATTAACCTTTTTGAATTCCCTTTTTTAGGAATTTACAAAAAATTGGGTTTCAATAGAAAAATGTAATTCACTATCATTAGTGACTAACTGGACATGAAAAATTAATTTGGAGCAAGTAGACTTTACATAAACTATAGAACAGAGACTCTATTTTAATTAAAATGAGAAATGACAAGTGATGTTAATGAAAGAAATCAAGCATGTCACCTATTTAGCATTTCTTAGTTAAATATCACAAAAGACTTAAGGTAATATATAAAGACAGATAAAATACAGTAATAACATAAATTAAAAGTTAAAAAAGTAGAATAGTGACATAAATTTGTGTCAGAAATGAGAATTGTAAAAATGCATATAAAAATGCATATAAGGGGTGGTAATAAATTTGGCTGTAAGCTTTCTAATAATAATGTGCAGAGATAAATCTAACCTGTAACCTAATTCACATGTAAGCTGAAAACAAACAATAATCAGAAGAGGCACAACTTTCTTCATAATATAAAAAGAAATTTCTTCCAGAAACACAATATTAATATAATATAATGAATAATGTTCTTCACAATAATGGGTGACACCGACAAGTTTTACAAGGTTGATTCTTACAGTGTTTGCCAATGTAAGCCAATGGACACAGGTAACTGAAACTCAGTAATTTCAGAGAGAAAGCATTTCTAAAGTTTTATATGCTTCTTCAGAACAAAAGATATAAAAGCAAAAGGAAAGTGGACCTGGCTGTATCTCTCTAGCACGGGGCCCACATTCACCCAACTCAAGTCAGCACCAGCCACAAAGGGTGCACAATCAATGCTATTGATATTAAATACGCATAGGTTTAGGTTAAAGTTCAAAATGCCAACAGGAATGAACAACTGTGAAAGAGGTAAATTTATTTAAGATGTTAAAATTGGCAAAGGATTAAACAATTTAATAGGGAGGAAAATATCTCCATTTTCTTCCCTTACTCCCTTAGGTGCAAACATCAGTCTTGAGGCTGGGACATCTGACAGGAGAGGTTACAAGACTGAAAAAATCTGTAACATCTGAAATTCTCAGCTACACACTTTTTTTTTTTTAACCTAAAAAACGTTTTTTTCTGGGATACTTTGGGGTTTTATACTTCTCAAGATTATAAGGTCCTCTCTCTCTTGCGGTATGAAATCCGCTTCAAAAAGTTCATGTGGATCCTGAATGCTGAAAGAGATAGTAGCTGGCTACACAGAGTTTACCTTAGGTTTGGGTTTAAGGGAAAACAGCTTGTGGACCTTCATATTTTAGATTATGTTACCCAATTCTCTGGTGTAGTAATTAAGCAAAAAACACAGGAGATTCCTGATAGATACTGTGTCCAGGAATAACCTGATTGTTTCTTTATGTTTTACTCTTAGAATCTTGGGAGAATTGAAAAGAAGGCAAAGAATTTCAGTACCTATTAATTTCGTGTAACAATCACTAGGTACTACATGGAAGGTGTGGCAGAATACTGCTATTGCACAAGAAAAACTGTTAAAGCACTCTAACTTGTTTCCTAACTGTCAGAAATTCTCTCTAAAATAAAGACTATTTTAAAATATGTAGTTTTGATTAAAAATATAAACATTTATTACACTCAAGATATCCAAGCAATTGAGTGAAAAAAGCTCTTTCAATGTAACCCCAGCAAAAAGAATTATGGAAAACGGATCTTAACATGCTTAGAATTATTATATATACTCATAATCAATAAAAATAACATATAACTCTATTTTATTAAGAATTTTTTATATATCACACTTACTCCACGCAGGGCATTTTGAAAATCACTTGCCAGCTCTAAAGTAGTAATAACAAATACTCCAAGAACTAAAAGTCCTCCTGGTAGCATTCTGGATACCTAAAAATAGAAATACAGTATTAGTTAACAGAAGCATTTGGCATTATATGCAATCCTTTCTGTTTGAGAAACTAAGTGTCTTCTTAGAGTGTCCCTAGCTTTTCACCTTAAAACTACTTTATAAATAAAACTATCTGATAACAACATCCTTTAGCTATATCAATAAATAAACCCCTTTCTCAAGAGATCGAAGACTAAAATACTTTTTTCAATGGTCTCTCACCATCAGCTAAATGTCTCACCTCTACTGGATACTTCAAAGGCAGCCTGAGAAAGCTCCCTTCTCTAATCCTTTGATCTCTGAACCCCACAGGGCTTTGGTGTAGTTCTCCCAAGGACTTTATCACACAGCCTTATATTATAGTTATCTGTGAACCCTACCAATTGGTCAGGGAGCTCCTTAAGGAAACAAGTAATTCTACCTTTGTATCCCTTTTTTTTTTTTTTTTTTTTTTGAGACAGAGTTTCGCTCGTTACCCAGGCTGGAGTGCAATGGCGCGATCTCGGCTCACTGCAACCTCCGCCTCCTGGGTTCTAGCTATTCTCCTGCCTCAGCCTCCCGAGTAGCTGGGATTACAGGTGCCTGCCACCACACCC